>MU224528.1:3511314-3536624 GCA_018584345.1 Thuja plicata
CCCAAAACTAAGGAGTTTACTGATTCAATGCTCTGATACCATGTTGAAGAAATGGAAGAACTTACGAGAGTAGGAATCTAACCAAAAAGATCAAAGAACATCCACATAATAGATGTAATTGTAGATGCCTAAAAATGTCCTCTTACATTAATTAAATTTTTATTTAATTAATGCTCTTTAATGACATTATAATTAATCTTAAATAATTGATTATTAGTGCTACTCTCATCTATTTATCTAATTAAATAAATTCATCTCCAAAGTATTTAAATTTAATTTAATTACTTATTCTTAATATATTAAATTGAATTTAACACATTTTCCATCCATAGTCCCTTTTCAAATAAATTTTATCTATTTAATCCCTCACATGACTTATTCTTGTACACCATGATTAAGTTAAATATTATTTTATTTAATCTTAATCCACACATAGATTCTACCTTACCCACATCACTCTCAACCAAATAAGCCTATTCACTAATTAACTAAGGTTAATTATTCTAATTTTTGGATTCCTACACCTATTAGTGCTAATTATTTTCTCACACGTGTGAGCAAATTTCCAAAACTCACCTTTTCAAAGGTTCCTTACAACCTTGATGACAACCTCTTACACTTTCCTAAAGTGTTCATTGGAACAAATCTATGAATTTTTCGTACACATCTATGACAAGATCACTTACATGTGTACTTGAAGTACACATTGAGCCATCACATCCCAAGTTGCTCACACATGTGTGAGAAACCTTGAACTCTTGCATGGTTTATGTGTCTTTCATATGAAACCTATGTGGATGCCACATCATCCAAGCCCTCCAAAATCCTATAAATAAGATCCTTGCAAAGAGCAATTCATCTCGCATTTTGCATACTAGAGTTATTATGTCATTTTGTTCTTTGAGCATTTAGAGCTATTTTTCAATCATAGAGATTTATTGATAACATATTAGTGTTGGAATTGTTTATGTTAGAGGTGTTGACATTCATGTTTTTTCATTGATGTAGACATATGTTTCAATTGGTTTCATCAAAAGTCTCAGACAGACTGGTTATCACAGGTACATGCAGGACTAACAGAAGTGTACAAACATTGTATGGGATTTTAGAGCATGCGAGCATGGAGATGTATACAAGAATGAGCATAGATCTTATATCTAAGGTTTCTTGGATTTATATTACTATTGGCATAAGTTATAGTTGTTTTGGTGAAGATTGGGTACAAAACAATGAGAGTGGATTGTGACAGAGTTGGTCTCTGAGTTTTGGAGATAACATGGATGTGAAGATGAGTTGTGATTTGCGAGCTTAAGGCATGGTAGAAGACATGTTAAAGAATTATATTTATGATTCTTGGGATGTTGAGTTCTTGGTGACGTCAGCTAAGGTGTGTGATCTTGCGAAGATCTAGTTTTGGCCGAATATAGGGAGGTAATGTATTTAGAGGATGGAAAGTGTGGATTACGGATCTTAGAGTACAATGGTTGAGTTGTAACTGATGTTTACTTGTGTAATGTACCCTGTGTATCTTAGTAAGGGTGTATATAGATATTTATGCATTGGGGAAGTCATAAATGGTCAACCTATTTTCTTATTGTGAGATTGTATAAAGGAGAGTTGTTTCTTGATGAGATAACATGGAAGTGTAATGTGGAAATTGCGAGCTTGTAATTGTGAAGTTTGTTGGATCTAGAGAAGAGATAGTGATTGTGATGAAATTCATTGGAACTGTTTAGGCAAAGAAATTTTTTGTCATTTAGTTCACTATTTATTGTATACCTCTATATGTACTTTAGATAGTGAGTCATGAAGGTGGATTTAACCTTCTCATTTGGGAAGTGAGCCTGGGAAGTGAGCCTCTTATTTCTCTTGACTCCTAAAAATGTATGTCCTTTAACAGGGTCTGCGTATTGTATGTAATAATCAGCTCCTAACATGGATAAATCTCCTAACAGGGATATAATACTTTCAGTGCATTATTTTTGGGTGCTAATTCCCACCGGGGTTTTTCCCTTAACAAGGTTTCCTTGACAACAATTCCTTGTGTTATGGTGTTTCTTTTTATGTGTTCAATTTTTATTTGAATAAATGGTTTATAAGTTTAAAGTTGAATTATTTGGCATACAATTTATTCACCCCCCTCTTAGTTTTATTGGTGTATTATTATTGCTAATAATTGGTATCAGATCTTGTGGTCCTTTGAGAGAAAGCTTAAAATTTTGAGGTGATCCTGAAGATGGCATTCTATAGGAAGGAGAGTCTAAAATTTGATCCTAAAAATTTTGACAGTTGGAAGAACAAGATGAGAGCTCACCTTCTTTTCTTTGGAATTGATTACTAGGCGATTACAAAGAAGGATGAGTAGATCAATCCTAAAGATGAATTAGAAACTGTTAGTGAAGGTGAAAATAACTTATTTAGTTGTAATATGGTTGCAAGAGAAGCATTGATCAACACACTCTCTGAGGGTGAATTCACAGAAGTTAAAGACTTGGATTCTACACATAAAATATGGACAATACTAGAAGCACTATATGAAGGAGATAAGTTTACCAAGTAGGAAAAGTTGCAGACTTGGAAGACTAAGATGGACATTTTAAGAATGTGAGATGATGAGAATGTTAGAGAGTATGTATAGAGGGTTACAGAGGTTTTTATAGGAATTAGAAACTCAGGAGGAACATATATTGAAGAAGAAGTGATCGCAAAGATTCTCAGATCTTTGACACCTATCTACAAAACTAAAGTGCAAGTGATAGAAGAGATTATACCTTTGTCAGAGAACTTTAATAGAGAGGTATGTATTTCTAAGTTGATCACCTTTGAGGCTGCAGAGATGGGAGTTACATTACCTAAAGTAGAATATGCTTTCAAGGCAACTCTGCACAATGACAAAAATACTTTATCAAGTCTTTCAAGCACCAGTAGAGATAAGGGGTATGAAGATCTTGGTGAATATGTTGATGATTGGGAAAAGATAGTAGAATAGGAAAGGAAACTAGATGAACTTGTGGATTTGATCACAAGAAGAGAAAAGAGAGGTAAGGGTAAATTTGAAGGGAAGTTACCCCTGAAGTGTTTTTCATGTAATAAGATTGGTCATTTTGCATCTAGATGTCCCACAAGAGATCCCAAGCATAAACCCTCATAGACCAAATTATTCTAAAGATAAGGAATGTTATTATGCTACTGAAGGTGTGTCTGAGGATGATGGTGTGGATTATGATGAAATTGGATTTATTTCTATTAAAGATGATGAGCATATTCATGAATAAAGAGTCTTAGTTTCTTATGTTGAAAATAAATCTGAATAGGTAATAGACAATGGTTTTTCACATCATATTAATAGTGACAAAAGTAAGTTTTTTCAAATAATATGATGGTGGTGTAGTCAGATTTGGTGACAACACTCCAAAATTGATCATTGGAGTAGATTCATTTTCTCTTGATGGTAAAACTAATAATGATAATGTATTCCTTGTTCATGGACTTAAGCACAAATTTTGAGTGTTGGATAGCTTGTAGATAAGGGTTATCATTTGGATTTCAATGATGGGAAATGTACTATCAGAAGTCAGATAGGAGATTTGATTGCATTAGGTACAAAGTCAAGAGGTAATGTGTTTGAGTTGAATACTAAAGAGACTACTTGTTTTGTTTTGAAGGTTGATGACAGTTGGTTATAGCATAGAAGGTTCTGTCATATAAATTTTGATAACATTGTGAAAGAAAGTATGACAAGTGCAGTCAAAGATTTACCAAGAATTGTGAATCCTTCTAACACCATGTGCAAAGAGTGTGTGATGAGGAAACAAACTAGAAGCAATTTTTAGAAAAAATCTTACTTAGCAAAGGGAAAGTTGGATCTGGTACATATAGATCTCTGTGTTCCTACAAGAACAAGATCTTACTATGGATAAAGGTACTTTATACTCTTTGTTGATGATTATTATAGGATGATGTGGGTTGCATTTCTTAAAGAGAAGTCTGAAGCTTTTGATAAGTTTAAGATTTTCAAAGAAAAAGTTGAGAATGAATCATGAGTGAAGGTAAAATGTTTAAGATCAGATAGAGGAAGAGATTTTATATTAGATATATTTAATACCTACTGTGAAGAGCATGGAATATACAAACAAACATCAGCTCCTAAGATACCACAACAGAATGGGATTGTAGAGCGAAGAAACATAGCTATATTAGATGTTTCCAAGACTATGTTTCTTGAAGGGAATGTGTTGTATGTGCATTAGAGAGAAGCTGTTAGTACTAAATTCTACACCTTGAACATAATTTAGATCAGGGAAGTGTTATGCCCTGCATCCCCATCCCTGCATTTTGTGTGCAAAATGTTGGGTCCCCCTTTTTCTTTTTGTTTGTTTTTGATTGCGACTTTGCCTTTGTCTTTCTTTCCCTTTTGTTTTCTTTCTCCGGGATTTTCTTCCCCGTTGTTTTGTTTTGTTTGTTTGGTTTTTCACCTCCGGGACTCTGGTCACGGAGGTCATCCTTCATTGGGAACCAGACTCAAGACTCCAGGATTCTTCGCCACGATGTTCTTAAGGATATCATCGCGGGAAATCCCCGGGCCCGGGGTCCGGAGATTTTCTTGTCCGGAGATTTCCGGAGGGAGGTGGATTACCTTATTACCATGGGTATAAATAGAACCTATCTGTCACTTTCACATTTACCATGATTAAAAATTTTGAGCACTCAGAGCGATTAACAGAGAAATTTCAAAGCGATTAACAGAGCAATTTGCAGAGAGAATTAGTGATAATCAGTGCTTAACACTTCCAGTCCTTCTCAGGTGATTGTGAGTGCTTTGTGGTGGTGGGTTCTGACCATTTGATGACTATAGTTGTTACAGAGCTCCTGTGGTAACTCCTTCCTTTCCTCCACCCTTCGGCCTTCTTAGGTTGGTCTTTCTGTTCCCGCCTTTTTGTTTTCTTCTAGTTTGTTTGGTTTCTTTTGTCCTTCTTTTGTTCATTGTCTTTCTGCTTTGTCTATCTTCTATTTTCTAGTTTTGCTGCCTGTTGGTGGGTCGACTCTACTAGAGGGTTGTCTTCCCTCTGCACAGAAGTGGTCTATTTGTAATATGTGAATAGCTGTATATACTCTTCCTTGCCTGGTTTCCTGTGGATGTCATTCCACATTGTACATGTGTATATTTGTGTATATTTAGTGTATATATCCTTCAGCCTTCGTGTATACCCTTTCAGGTGGCTTGACAAGGTGGTCGAGTCACCTGTGTTGCTGGTTTTCTGCCCATGAACTTGTTTTGGGGCAGAAAACCACCTGTTTGAAACTCGGCTCTCGGCCGGTTTCAAACAGGTAGTTTTCTCTCTCTTCCATAAAACCAGTCAGACCCTCATTTATGTCCCAAGCACACAATCAATTCCAACCAAGTGGCCTTCAATTTTTGCACGTTCGGATAGTTGGCTCCACCGTCATCGCCATAACTTCCATTTAATACCTACGCACGTGGCGCCCACGTGGGCTTAATGACTTGCATTTTTACACGTCCTCACCAACGGTTACTTCTTTAGGCTCTGGGTCTCCTACCATCAACCATCCCATGTCTCTACCAAGTGTGATAAAATCCTCGGACCCAGATGTTTAATAAAAATCTTAAGTTTATATTATGCGTTTGCTTTTCAGTTATTTTTGAATGAAACTAACTTTTCAGGAAAAGCAAGCATCGCGGTGGTAAGATCTCTGGACCTCAAAATATTTATTTTGATTAATGCATTCTGATAGTCGCTTTGCCATGTAGGTTTCTAGAGTTCATTTCCCAAACATGTCTGAAGCATCCACATCCTCTCCACCCGGAAGTCCAGAGCTACCTTCCGCAGCAGCCACTAGGGTGGCAGTAAAGTCTAAAATGGAGAAGGCCTTGGAGAAGATGCCCCCGACCATGAAGTTCATGCAGGACAACGTCATCATGGGCTCAAAGATCGAGTCCAAAGTTAAGCTTATAACTAACTCCAACGTCGGAACATGGCCGGAGATGCAGGCCTTGGTGGAAATAATGTACATCCAGCGACAAGCTGGAGATCAGCTAGAAATCAACGTCGGGGACTCTGGAATCCTCAAGGTGGCTTGTTTCCTGTGCTCTGTGCAATCTTCAGAGCTTATCTTGACAATGGACACCAACTACAACTCTTCTATTCAGGCCATTATGCTCGCGGCCGCAGAACCAACTAGATACCCTACTCCTCTGGTATCCCTTGACCCAGTCACATTCCAGGCAAGCCTGGGAATCCCATAATTTGATAAGGCCCAGTGGTTACAAGGACTAATGCCTTGGCCCAATTCACATAGCTGGAGGATGCCTACCGGGGTATACATGAATACCCATTGGCTCAAGGCCCCAAAGAGGGATCCTAAAAGAATGAAGATAGAGATTCCCCGCTCTGAGATCAAAGAGAGCATTCAGATGGGAATGATAGCATTGGCCTGGGTCTTTGGGCAGCCCTCCACCCAAAAATTTGCTAGATGGATGTATTACTTCCTCCTTGGCATCTCCACCAAGGGAGGATACTTCGACTGGGCAACAATAATTTTCAACCATGTCGACTCCCAGTTCCAGCAGCTAAATAGGAAGAAGAAATTTTACATATCTTCCTATGTTTTCTGGGCCCTAGCGCAGCAGAGGCCCCATGCCCACGACCTACTTATAGATGGCATGCTCAGAATTGGCCCAAGACAAAAGGAATCATGGGACCATTTCCCACAAGTTCAATGGGAGGCTAGCTTCCCCAATTTTTGCCGGGTAAAGGACACATTCATTTATTATCATCTGCTTACACCCACACGGGACACTGGATACCGCCTGTCCTCAGAGGCGATGAATTTGGTCCATAATTAAAGACATTATTAGATTTAGTTCCAACAACACACCTACATTAGGGTCACCAGCTTCTCTAGGAAACCCTACTTGTTGCCCAAACACTATGGGGACAAGATCGTGCTCTTAGAGTATTGCAGGCAAATGATGGAGGTGCATGCCCTATTTGCCCTCAAAAAGATACCCAACATTCCATTCCCAATCACCTGTGGGAATTACACATGCAACTTGGCTGCCATAAAGGAGGCAGACAATGAATTAAAAAGTAACAACTTGGGAGAGTTCTATTTGGCGCGGAGAAATTTTGATCTGCATGGGAAGATTGCAACGGCACTGCCCCGGGCTTCAGAGCCCTATCATATCCATATGGAGGACTTCTGGGTAGATTGCTAGGATGATGTGGAGGTATAGAGAAAGCACTATGTCAGAATGATGGCCGACATGATGCAGAAGTTGAAGCTCCGAAGGTTCCTGGCAGACTTGTAAGACGCTGCCCCCACCATCGATCCCCAGTACAAGGCAAAGGGGATCATTACAAGGACTCTTCCATTAGTAAACTGGGATGCCCAGGAAGGGCCTACAATTGAGGACTTCACTCGAGAGGTGGTCGAGCGAAGTCATGCCTATTTCAAGAGGGTGTACCCCAGAAGTACCCGCCACATAGCCCAACCGACACCAAAGTTGACTCTGCAGCCGGCACCAAAATTGACTCTGGGGGCCGGGACTTCTTCGCAGAGAGATGATAAAGGTAAAGGGATAGATACAACCCCTCCTGCATAAGAAGTCCCCATCAAAGAGCAAATAGAACAATCAGTGGCAGCCTCCCAGCAGATGAGGGAGAAATTAATAACGCGGCTGGCCACTCCACCGCTCATGGCCGGGCTAAATCGTCCCTCCTCCTCCTCGTCATTAGCAGCCTTAATGGTAAGGGCAACGGGGGTGGATCCCACAGAGGTGGTATCAATAAGAGATGCGGGGCCACCTTTGGTTACCCAGAGAAAGAAGAAGTTTAATAAGAAGCCTAAGGTAGAGCCAGAGTTGGGGACATCTCAAGCCCAACAAGTAGAAATCCTCTCCTCTAGTTCCCCTGAGCCGAAGAAGAAAATAGAGTCTGCGAAAGTCCCAGCCAGTCCCCCTTCATAAGAGGAATTTGATGATGTATTTGCAACCGACGAGTTCAGAAACTTGTAGGGGGACAATAGACAAACAGAGACAGAGGTCCCGGGGGCAGAACAAGAGGCTGCAGAGTAAGAAGATACTGAACAAGAGCTTGCATAGGAACAAGAAAAGTAGGTTGAAGAGAAAGAGCCAAAGCCAGAGATTGACTCTGGGGCTCAAGCGATGCAGGGTCCAGGGGTGGACCAACAAAGGCAAGGTGAACAAATGGCATCCGCTGGGGGAACCGAACCTTCGAGAATAACCGTAACCCCAACTGCCACGTTCCAAGGGCCACTCCTGGGAGCAACCTTTGGGCAGGTGATTATCATGGCCCAAACTCTAAATCTTGGCCCAACACCTCCCCTACTACCAAAAGAGGTGCCAACAGAGGAAGAAGCTCTGGTAGTAGAAGAAGAGCAACAGGAAGAGCAGCTTGAAGAAGAAATCCCTGAGGAAGACTACCAAAGTCCAGACCAAGTAATAGATACAAAGGACAAGGCTGAGGAGATGGAGGTTGATGAAGAAAATGTTGCTGCAGAAGAAGTAGATGTGGGGAGAGGGATAGATGAGGTCCATGTCACTGAGGAACAACAGCCACAGGACACTGTGGAAGAATCAAGGGAACAAATTCTAGCAGGAAGGCCACCCCTACCAACTTAGTGGCTGATAGAGAGCAGGAAAAGAAAAGCTCAGTCTGCTCCTATGACTCCTCTCTCACTAGCTGAAATGATGGCCGAAGTCTAGGCCCCGCCAAAGGCCAAGAAAGCCCAGACAGTTCATACCCTTCGAACTAGGCCGGGCAGAGAAACAGTTGTCATTGAGGCAACACCTCCCCCAGGCGCCGATGAAGCAACCGCGAAACCCAGAGATATAACCTTACAGAGGTATCACTGGGTAAAAGAGGGAAGTAGGGTGAGGTGTACTTGCTGAAGGAGGCAGCAAGGGCAGTGGAAGCTCGTTATGAGAAGGAAGCCCAGAGGCTCAAAGTAGAAAAGGCAAATAATGCAAACCTTATGCGATTGCTCACTGAGCTGGCTTGACCTATCAATGCCACTCCTCTGGAGGCCTCCACCTCTGAAAATATATCGCAGAGTGACATAGACTCCTTGTGCATAATGAAGAAGAAGGCCCAGGCAGTGGATGAGTGGGTCACCCTACAGATAGGAAACACCCAGCGTTTCCTGGTGTCCACCCTCCCGGATATATATACGGCCTGACATGTTATACACCAGGCGGAGACTCTCATTGACCTATGGGAGGGTGACATCAAAAATTATCAGGCATGGAAGGTGGAGCTTGAGGAACTCCTTACCCTGGGAGAGGATATGATTTCTGAATCCAAAATTCTAGGGGATGAATCATTTGATTTTGTGAGAACCCAGCACTCCAGACTTGACCTCACATTGGAGGTGATCAAGCAACTAGTAGGGTCTCTGCAAGATAAGGTCAACGCTATGAAATATTCTTTCAATTTATATAAGTCTTTTGTAATAAAGACTTCCGGGGCCGACCCCCTCAGCACAGATACATGTACCCCCAAATATTTAGTTTTGGGGAGTTTTGATGAAATAATGAAGTCTTGGTATCAATCCCTAGAGGGGATAGATGGGGCCCAGATGGCAAAGTTAACTCGCATGATACTTAGTGGCCATGACGCGGTGAGAATGGCCGACGATTTTAAAGAGAATGTTCCAGATCTGGGGGAACAACTTGAGGTGGCCAAGTACTGAAGGGCCAGCCTAAAAGATGTGGATGAGGATGACATTTCCTGCCTCCTCCAGGCTTTCAACGATAATAAGAAACCTTGAGCTTTCTCCAGAGGACGGGGAGAACTCAAGCGTTAAGTATTCCTTATTCTTTTTGGGATGTAAGTTCCCGTATCCCGTAGTCCTGAATCCAAAATTTTGTATTCTTTCAAGTGATCTGTGTCCCGGTCCCTGAGGCCGACCGGTCACTTTCAGAAGCAGTTAATAAAGGCTGTTAGAAGGTGGTTGGCTACATCAAGGGGGCGTCGACTCAGCAGTTGGTTTTCTGACAGGATGGTCTTCTTGAGGCACCGCTCAGAGGTACACCTAGTGCATTGGAGATAGGGTGCCACATTTCCCATTTATGAGGCATGTAGCCTCGATCCCTAGGGGACCTACTTTCTTCCTTCTCCTTCCTGGCTCTCTTCTTGAGGCTGATTCTTCCATTGTATATTCTTGTCTCATTCTTTTGACATGGCAGGCCTATTCTGTCTCAAGGTCTTTTGTAGGGTGGCGCAGGTAGTACCGGCCCCCGGATATTATATTTTAATGAAGCATGATGTAAAATAGGGTTAGGGTAAGAAGAGAGTTGTATAAATAGCCAGACCAGCCCATTTCCAAGAGTCAGAAAAAATGATGATTTTGTTGTCCATAGTAATAGAAAGGCGATTTCTCATTTTAGTTGCAGAGCTTAATGCTCCATTATTCTGTTTTCAATAGTTAGATGCTCCCCTGGAGCCACCATTGTATCATGCACCAGTGCTTGCTGGAAGAGATGTTAATGAAGAAGGAAGAATTATTTTCAATGATATTGTTGGCATTCCTGCTTCTGAGTTAATGGTATTTCATGCTTTATGTTCTTTATGTCTTCTACTCTGATATGTAAAAATAGATTAACGACCTCTTTTCCCTCGCTACTAATGAAATGCTAACTGATGGTTGTGTATTTCTTTGGTATTTAGTGTAGTATGTCAGAGTATTATTGATGTTCTGGATGTTTAAGCATGAATATAGTTAGATGAAGTATTTATAACCTTGCAGGATCTTTTTCTATTTTATTTGTTAAGTGTAGAATGCTAGGGGAAACCTTACCTTATTGAATCTTCGGAGAGAATGAGTTGAAGAAACTAGCTATCCCCCTCGAAAATAGTCACTTCTCCCAACCAAGCCCCGCACCGTCATGGCCCGACACCCAGGTGCTTGAAGGCCCAGGGAATGTAATTTCTCTAGACAACCTTTGTAGGCGGAGTTGGCCGGTATCCCTGGAACCCGGTGACAACTTATGACTGTTGGCGGACCCGGTCAGCATAACCCCGTCAACAGAAACTAGTGCTAGAAGGAGGGCATGAACTCATCCCCTTCCAGAGATTCTGATTTTATGCCTCCTGAGGGTTCCCCAAGTTATATTTTTAAGAGTCAAGCCTTCAGCGGTATTAAGTCTTTCTCCCCAGCAAAATTTGAAAGAGTCCTTAGGTCTACCCTGAATCCTGGAAGGTTTGTCAAACTCAAGCCTCCCGCTCAAAAGAAATGGACCTCGAAAGTCATACTAGCCACTATTGTCTGGGGGTCTAGCATACCTCAGAATACCCAAACTTCTCAGGCAATCTCGGGGACCAGTGCCCAAACTACCCAACATATAGTTCCCCTAATGGCTGCGTATTTCAGAAACACTAGGTCCCCAATGGGAACTTTTCCCAGCGCAATCAATGACTTACCCTCTCACCCGGAGAAGATTTGCCCATGATATGAGCACTTAGGCTCACAGACCATGGAAGAGAATTTACATGAATATAAGGATGCCATGAACTGACACCGGATCCAGCATGAAGATGTTGTGACTCGTATGTTTCCCTTGTCTTTAGGGCAAGGCGAGTTGAACTGGTACCTTAACCTTCCCACCAACTCCATAAACAGTTGGCAGGACATGGAGGACGCCTTCCTGGCTGCCTTTCATGTGCACGTGGACCCAGCTTGGTCCCATAGCCAGCTCATCTCCATCAAGAAGGAACCCAATGAACCTCTTGCAGCATTCAACCATAGGTTTCAGTGTGCCTTAAAATGGTGCACGGGCCCTTTTATTCCATCCCCAGAAGTAACCATACAAACTTACCTTAACACAATGGACCCTTTCATTGCCACTCTCCTTTGGAGAACAACTGCCGCGGGCGACCGAGACACCTTGGAAAAAGTTTACAACCTAGCTTTAGAATTTTCCCGCAGTCTCAACAAATCCTCGGGTGGGATTGGGCAGAGTACACCCTTCAACACGATCCCCAGTGGAATTACGTATGCTAGGGGGTAAAACCCCAATCCGGTAATGGGTGCCCCTTTGATGGCGGTGAATCCTCTGCCACCCCTGATAGACCAGCAGGCCTGGTACATTTACCCAACTCAAACCCAGATGGTGCCAAGTCTGGAAGCTTTCCCTTGGAATCAGCCGCAGCAGGTACAACAGTCTTAGACACAACCATCCAGAGTGCCCTTCTTTTAGTCACCCGTGACTGGAGGATTTCCGCCCTTGACTCTAGCCAATACTGCTGCCTTCTCAGGGAACCAACAACAAAAACAACCATCACATTGTGACACCAACACTCAATTGACCGTCGAGGTCAAATCCCTCCGGCGAATGTTGTCTACCTTAACAGTGGACATGGGCCAACTAAAGACGAGGTCCTACACACCCCAAAATTCAAATTCCCAGAGGTGAAACATTTTCTCTGGCCAATGAAACAACAACGCCGGAGGAAGAAACTTCAACAATGGGTCTAGGCCCAATAAAAAACAATGGAATAATAACGCAAACACTGGAGGCCTTCCTCCGAACCAAAATGCCAACCAAAATGGTGCTAGACCATCACATTTCACACCAGTTGTAGAATTCCAGCCCATGATTAATTGGTGTAGATTGCACGACACAGGTTCACATAATGAGGTGAATTGTGCCACCTTAGAAAAGGTCATCATGATATCCCAGCTAGACAGGCAGAAATCACATGATACCACCCCTCTAGAGCCTCCTGTCCAAGATCCAACCCACAATGCCTTCACCTATGACACCATCTTCTTCAGAACTTCTAGGGAAGATGAAGAGGAATCTGAATTATAGGGATTCTTTGATGAATCTATCCCACCCTTTGAGGCCAATGCCTTTATTAACCCGCAGACTCCACATAATACTCGGAGCCAGGTTGGTAAAGGACCAGCTTACACGCCCACACCTCCTATCAAAGACACTCCTCCCAGGAATAACATGACTGACCGACCCACTCCTTAAAAGGTCCTAGCTCTAACCAAGCAAAAGACCTAGCTGAGGAAAACCACCAGTTCTCAGGAGGAAGATTCGACATTACAAAGGCATTAGAACAGACCACCACCTCCATGACCTTGATGGAAGTTTTGCTAAACTATCCCAAGCAGAAGAAGTCTCTTCTGAAGCTCTTGGGGAACTTGAAATCCGTCAGCTGCCCGCCCAAGACTATCTCATTTGAAGATGCTAATGCGACCATCTTCCAGGGGAACAATGAGGATCCTCCCTTCCTACTAGGCCTGAATATCCAAGGTAAAAATATACACAACTGCTTAGTAGACTCTGGAGCTTCAGGTAATATCATGCCCTTGTCCATTTGTCAGAAGCTCAGATTTCATCCCACCCCATCTAATGGTGCAATGATCCAGCTGGATAAGACTACTGTAAAAATGGTGGGGGAATTGAAGAACATCTGGATCCATCTTATCCAGGACCCCAGAATAGCCAACATCATTGACATCCAAGTGGTGGACATCCCAGAGACTTACGGGATGTTATTAAGTCAGAATTGGTCTAAGTCCTTGAATGGATACTTTTCGACCGACTTCACCCATTTATGGCTTCCATGGGAAGGAGAATCAAAGAAGATTCGGGTCGAAAGTGAACCCCGGATGAAACAGGCCCTTACCAAGGTTGGGAGGGTCAATGAGGTCTTTTTCTCTGAGACTTCCCTGGGGGTGTACCGACCATTTGAAATCTTAACATTCGATTTCATCCTCGAAGAGGATCCCGTAGTGCTGCAGAGAGCCCAGGACCTAGAAGAAAAGATGAGAGTCAAGGTTGACTCTCAAGGTGCCACAGCAACCCTTGCTACACTCCTTTCTGGCACTTGGTGTCGAGTACACTACCAAAAAAATTCAGAGCTTGAGTGTGGACCGTGTCTTTTGATTGCTAACCGGCACCTCGATACCTTCTGGAATAAACAACATGTAACTGATTCCCTAGGGCCTAGTGTTCCTACGGGATGCACCCCTTTGGTGCCATCTCCTCAGGAATCTCAAATCCAAGCACCTCCAGAGGTAAATTTTACATTCACGCCAGTAGTTCAGGAGGGAACCCCTGCTAAATCTCCCAACAACAATCCAAAGGCTGCTCCCCTTCCTCAGCCCTAGATTGAGAACAATGACTTATGGACCCTCAAGTTTGATGGGTCCCGATCCAAACAAGGCTGCGGGGCTGGGGTAGAATTAATCAACCCACGAGGGAAGTCCTTCCTTGCATCCTACAAGCTGCAGTTTAACTATACAAATAATGTCACAGAGTATGAGGCTTTGGTCCTTGGACTCTTATTTGCGTTAAGGAAAGGTGTCACCCGCCTTCGGGCTCTAGGTGATTCAGAGTTGATTGTTAAACAAGTCCAGAATTAATACACATGTCATGACAAAAGGCTGGCAACATACTGCAACCGGGCTTGGAGCCTTATTGAAGATTCTGATGCCTTCGGCATTGACCTCATCCCCTGGCAATGAAACTATGTCCCGGATGCCCTTGTCATTTCTGCCAGCACCCTTGAGCCAATGGCCGGCTCACAACTCTAGAGATTTTCAGTTGAGATGGTCCCCACACCATCCATTCTAGATAATGTCACCCACTTTCAAGTTTTTGAAGATGATCAGCATATCCTGGCCTTCATGGTGAATGTTGGCATCTTTGAAAATCAGATAGTGGAAGAACGAGACCATGACGATACTAGGCAGGGTGACGAAGATGATGGGATCATGGATCTACCTATGAACACCATCCCAAAGGGGATGGTTGCATTAGAACGAATCTTCGACTTGGACCCTCAGGCCCGAGAGAAGGTGTCATCCTCCTCTAAGGGAGGAAAGTTTGAAAAGGTTAACATCGGCCAGCCTGGTGAAGAAAAGATGATTCACATTGGTACCTCCTATTCCCCTGAGGAAAAGGAGAAGATTCTCACGGTTCTCTGAGAATACATTGACGTAATTTCCTAGGGTTATGAAGACTTAAAAACATATGACACATCCATCATGACCCATACTATTCCCCTGAAACCTGATGCTAATCCCTTTTAGCAAAAGCAAAGACCGGTCAACCCCTTGATAGAGCCTCTGATTTGTCAGGAGGTAGAAAAAATGCTGTCAGCCCAGATAATCTTCCCAATCTGGCACACTACGTGGGTTGCCAACCTGGTCCCTATGAGGAAGAAGAACGGTGAGATCCACCTTTGCGTGGAATTCTGAAACTTGAACAAGGCCTCTAAGAAAGGTAATCACCCTCTCCCTTCGTTGGATGAGGTGTTACAGATAGTAAATGAATCCCAGATGATGTCCTTCTTGGATGGATACTCGGGATATAACCAGGTCATGGTTAAGTATGAAGACAGAGAGAAAATGACATTTACCACCAAGTGGGGAATATTTGCATATAGGAGAATGCCCTTTGGTCTGATCAATGTAGGGGCTACATTTCAAAAGGCCATGGACATTGCGTTTGAGGGCCTTGTGAATCGGTGCATAATCATCTACATGGATGACTTGACCATCTTTTCCCACGATAGGCATGACCATCCCGCCCATCTCACTCAGATTTGTGAGATATTTCGCCGGTATGGAATATCCCTCAACCCCAAGAAGTGCATATTCAGGGTCACCGAGGGGAAGTTGCTCGGGCATATCATCTCTGAAAAGGGTATATCCATAGACCCTGATAGAGTCAAAGCATTGCTAAAATTACAAATGCCTGGCAGCAAAAAAGAGATGCGATCCTTCTTCAAAAATATCAACTTCGTACGACGGTTCATCACGGGATTCGCAGAAATAGTCAAACCGCTCAACGAGATGATGAAGAAGGATACCAAGATTGAGTGGAGCCCTGAAGAAAAGCGGACATTCACCCAGATTAAACAGACAATAACAGAAGCACCTGTCCTAGCTAGTCTGGACTATTCCCTTCCATTTTACATTTACTCTTTTGCTTCGCCGCATTCTGCCATGACAGTGTTGACCCAAAAGGTTGAAAGGGAAGAACGACCAATAGCTTTCATGAGCTCCCCCTTTAAGAACGTCGAAGTCTGATATTCATCACTAGAAAAGTAGGCCTTTGCTTTGGTTCACGCCGTGAAGAAATTCTGGCATTATATTCTCTAGAGCAAGGTACATGCTATCATTCTGGACCAGGTCGTCAAGTCTCTGCTGATGCAGAGAAAATTGGGCGAAAGACGAGAGAAATGGATGGCCATCCTCTAGGAGTATGACTTAGAAATGCAGCCCATGAAGATAGTCTAGGGCCAGGGACTAAGTCGAGCGATGGAAAAAGAGACTCCCCACATAGAATGTCAAATTTACACAGTGGAGTCCATTACCCAAGACCTGTGGTATACCGATTTGGTATATCTGCTAAATAATAAATGCCCAGAGGGATTACCTCCCCACAAATGTCACACCTTGCGGATGAAAAGTGCTCACTTCATGATCAAAAACTCTACACTCTATCACAAAAACTATGAGGGAGTGTACCTACGGGGCATCGACAAAGACCAGGCTATGAAGGTGATTAATGAATTTCACGGGTAGTTTGGAACTGGGCATGGCTTAGCCGACACCATTGCCCATCAGATCCTTTAGGATGAATACTATTGGCCCTATATATTCAAGGATGTTTACACTCATGTAAGGAAATGCCATACTTGCCAAACTATGGTACATCGTGAATGTAACCCAGCCATGCCTTTACAACCACTCTACGAGGCTAGACCCTTCACCCAGTGGGCATTTGACTTCATTGGGGAAATAAACCCCAACTCGTCTGCCAACCACTGATACATTCTCACTGCTACTGATTACTGCACTCGGTGGTCTGAGGCTATACTATGTAAAAACAACATGACAGACGTAGTCATCAAGTTCTTGGAAGAAAACATCATCACACGGTTTGGAATGCCCTTTGCTTTGGTATGTGACAATGGTCTGGCATTTTCTTTGTCACAGTTACTCAAATGGACCTACAATTGGAATATCACTTTGAAGTTCTCTAGCAATTATTATCCCCAGGGAAATGATGTTACTGAATCAACGAACAAAAATCTACTTGAAGTGATCAAACACTTGCTTGAAAAGAATCCCTGGGATTGGCATCAAAAGTTGAAATTCACCCTCTAGGCGAATCACATTTGCATCAAGGCCGCCTTGGGAACATCCCCATTCCATCTAGTTTATGGTCAGAACCCTGTATTCCCAGTTAACTTACAGATCCCAGTTTTACAGTTTATGCAAGAATTTAGCAACAGGGACAGCATCGTGGAGGTTCGACTCTTAAATCTGGTGCAAATGGAAGAATAGTGAGACATAGCCCTTGAACATTTCACGCGTCATTAAGCAGTGGTAAAATGATGGTTTGATAGAAGAACCCAATACAAGGCTTTTCAGATCTCAGATATGGTCCTATTGTGGGACAAGGCCTAGGAGAAGAAAGGAAAGCATACCAAGTTCCAATGGCTCTATCTCGGACCATACCTAATCTCAAAAATCTGCAGGGCAAATACTTACCGCCTTAACACCCTGACTGGTGAACCTGTCGCATTGCCCGTTAATGGACAGTTTCTCAAACACTACTTCGAATAGGGTAAGCTTGTCCAAAGTTGTATTCTATGTAAAGCCTTCCGCTTGTAAATATTTCTTCTAGGTGCCTCATTGCAAGGTACCCCATCTTGTAAATATCCTTGTCGGCTGTCCTCCAGGGCAGTCCTTTTTTGTTGTTTTTATTTTTACTTTCGTTGTTCTCCCGGTCCTGGCATTTTGTTCTATCTTGTAGGAATTGGAATGTTTCGCATAAACTCTGATTTTCGGTATGATGTCTATGACATGGTGAAATTCAGAATCTATCTTTAATATAAGTGGAGTCGGCCCAGTCTCCGGGGTTGTTTCATAGGTTATGGCACATTTTGAGCAATCTCCATCAGGTGTTGTCTCCGGGAGTCTGTCAATCAGTGAACACAAGTAATATAAGGAACAAGTAATCAGACACACCGAGGGTAGATTGGTTGACCTAGGTCTAAAAATTTAAGGAATTCTTTCCAGATCCTGAGTTTTATCCCCTCTTCAAACATCTAAGTGTAGGTGGATAGGTGAAAGAAGTACCGCCATTGAAATTAGCTAAGCTCAAAGTTTAATGGTGAAAGAAGTACCACCTTCCCACCTAGAAGAAAAAACAATAATAAAAAGAGGAAAAGCGGGATGAAACTCTGGTCTCTGGGGGAAACAAGAAAATTAATGACTAGTTTGATGTAATTGGTGCCTCTTCTCTACTCCTCCCAGAGGTCATCGGCTTGATTTCCTTCCGAAGCACACACGACACTGCTGATGAAGGACTTCAGACTAACTCCCGTGTGGATTGGATTCCCTTAGATATGTTACTTTCTACCTGTCAGACACTTCGGGAAGTGACCTATTCTAGTTTTGCTAACTAGAGATTCTATAGTTCTCAAATGCGATAAGGCATTTATCCCAGATAGTCACCATTTATTATGCCCTACATCCCCGTCCCTACATTTTGTGTGCAAAATGTTGGGTCCCCCTTTTTCTTTTTGTTTATTTTTGCTTGTGGCTTTGCCTTTGTCTTTCTTTCCCTTTTGTTTTCTTTCTTTGGGGTTTTCTTCCCCATTGTTTTGTTTTTTTTGTTTGGTTTTTCGCCTCCGGGACTTCGGTCCCGAAGGTTGTCCTTCGTTGGGAACCAGACTCTGGACTCTGAGATTCTTCACCATGACGTTCTTAAGGATATCATCGTGGGAAATCCCTGGGCCTGGGGTCTAGAGATTTGCTTGTCCAGAGATTTTCAGAGGGAGGTGGATTACCTTTTTACCACGGGTATAAATAGAACCTATCTGTCACTTTCACATTTACCATGATTAAAATTTTTGAGCACTCAGAGTGATTAACAGAGTGATTTCAAAGCGATTAACAGAGTAATTTGCAGAGAGAATTAGTGATAATCAGTGCTTAACACTTCCAGTCCTTCTTAGGCGATTATGAGTGCTTTGTGGTGGCGGGTTCTAACCATTTGATGACTGTAGTTGTTGTAGAGCTCCCATGGTAACTCCTTCCTTTCCTCCACCCTTCGGCCTTCTCAGGTTGGTCTTTCTGTTCCCGCCTTTTTTTTTTCTTCTAGTTTGTTTGGTTTCTTTTGTCCTGCTTTTGTTCATTGTTTTTCTTCTTTGTCTGTCTTCTATTTTCTGGTTTTGCCACCCGTTGGTGGGTCTGCTCTGCCAGAGGGTTGTTCGCCCTCTGCACAGAAGTGGTCCATTTGTAATATGTAAATAGCTGTATATACTCTGCCTTGCCTAGTTTTCTACAGATGTTGTTCTACTTTGTACATGTGTATATTTATGTATATTTGGTGTATATATCCTTTGACCTTTGTGTACATCCTTCCAGGTGGCTTGACAAGGTGGTCGAGTCACCTGTGTTGCTGGTTTTCCACCCATGAACTCATTTCAGGGTAGAAAACCACCTGTTTGAAACTCGGCTCTCAGCCAGTTTCAAACAGGCAGTTTTCTCTCTCTTCCATAAAACCAATCAGACCCTCATTTATGTCCCATGTGCACAACCAATTCAAGCCAAGTGGCCTTCACTTTTCACATGTTCAGACAGTTGGCTCCACCGTCAGCGTCATAACTTCCATTTAATACCTACGCACGTGGCACCCACACAGGCTTAATGACTTGCCTTTTTACACATCCTCACCAACAGTTACTTCTCCGGGCTCCGGGTCTCCTACCATCAGCAATCCTGTGTCTCTACCAAGTGTGATAAAATCCCTGGACCCAGATGTTTAATAAAAATCTTAAGTTTATATGATGTGTTTGCTTTTCGGTTATTTTTGAATGAAACTAACTTTTTAGGAAAAGCAAGCATCGCGGTGGTAAGATCTCCGGACCCCAAAATATTTATTTTGATTAATGCGTTTTGATGGTCACTTTGCCATGCAGGTTTCTGGAGTTCATTTCCCAAACATGTCTGAAGCATCTGCATCCTCTCCACCTGAAATTGTAGAGCTACCTTTTGCAGTAGCCACCAGGGCGGCAGTAAAGTCTAAAATGGAGAAGGCCTTGGAGAAGATGCCCTTGACCATGAAGTTTGTGCAAGACAATGTCATCATGGGCTCAAAGATCGAGTCCAAAGTTAAGCTTATAACCGACACTAGCGTCAGAACATGGCCGGAGATGCAAGCCTTAGTGAAAATAATGTACATCCAGCGACAGGCTGGAGATCAGCTGGCAATCAATGTCGGGGACTCTAGAATCCTCAAGGTGGCTTGTTTCCCGTGCTCTGTGCAATCTTCAGAGCTTATCTTGACACTAGCCACCAGTTACAACTCTTATATTTGGGCCGTTATGCTCGCGGCCGTAGAACCAACTAGATACCCTACTCCTCTAGTATCCCTTGACCCAGTCACATTCCAGGCAAGCTTGGGAATCCCACAATTTGATAAGGCCTCAGTGGTTACAAAGACCGATGCCTTGGCCCAATTCACATAGCTGGAGGATGCCACCCGGGTATACATGAATACCCATTGGCTCAAGGCCCCAAAGAGGGACCCTAAAAGAATGAAGATAGAGATTCCTTGCTCTAAGTTCAAAGAGAGCATTCAGATGGGAATGATAGCATTGGCCCGGGTCTTTGGCCAGCCCTCCACCCAAGAATTTGCTAGATGGGTGTATTACTTCCTCCTCGGCATCTCCACCAAGGGAGGATACTTCGACTGGGCAACAATAATTTTCAACCATGTCGACTCCCAGTTCCAGCAGCTAAATAGGAAGAAGAAATTTTACATGTCTTCCTCTGTTTTCTAGGCCCTAGCGCAGCAGAGGCCCCATGCCCACGGCCTACTTATAGATGGCATGCTCGGGATTGGCCCAGGACAAAAGGCACTATAGGACCATTTTCCACAAGTTCAATGGGAGGCCAGCTTCCCCAGTTTTTGCTGGGTAAATGATGTGTTCATTTATTATCATCTACTTACACCCACCCGGGATGCCAGATACCGCCTGTCCTTAGAGGCGATGAATTTGGTCCATATTTATGGACATTATTATATTCAATTCCAATAGCACACCTATATTAGGGTCACCAGCTTCTCTGGGAAACCCTACTTGTTTCCCAAACACTATGGGGACAAGATCGTGCTCTTGGAGTATTGCAGGAAAATGATGGAGGTGCATGCCCTCTTTGCCCTCAAAAAGATACCCAACATTCCATTCCCAATCACTTGTGGGAATTACACATGCAGCTTGGCCATCGCAAAGGATGCGAACAATGAATTAAAAAGTTACAACTTGGGAGAGTTCTATTTAACGTGGAAAAATTTTGAGCCACATGGAAAGATTGCAACGGCACTGCCCCAGGCTTCAGAGCCCCATCATATCTATATGGAGGACTTCTAGGTAGATTTCCAGGATGATGTGGAGGTGTGGAGAAGGCACTACATCAGAATGACAGCCGACATGATGCAGAAGTTGAAGCTCCGGAGGTTCCCGACAAACATCTCATACGCCGCCCCCACCATCGATCCCCAGTACAAGGCAAAGGGGATTGATACAAGGACTCTTCCACTAGTAAAAAGGGATGCCCAGGAAGGGCCCACAATTGAGGAATTCACTCGAGAGGTGGTCGAGTGAAGTCACGCCTATTTCAAGAGGGTGTACCCTGAAAGTACCCGCCGCGCAACCCAGCCGACACCAAAGTTGACTCCACAACCGGCACCAAAATTGACTCCGGGGGCCGAGACTTCTTAGCAGAGAGATGATAAAGGTAAAGGGATAGATACACCCCCTCCTATGCAATAATTCCCCATCAAAGAGCAAATAGAACAATTAGTGGCAGCCTCCTAGCAGATGAGAGAGAAATTGATAACGTGGCTGGCCACTCCACCGCTCATGGCTGGGCCAATTCGTCCCTCCTCCTCCCTGTCATTAGCAGCCTTAATGGTAAGGGCAACGAGGGTGGATCCCATGGAGGTGGCAGCAATAAGAGATGCGGGGCCACCTTTGGTTACCCGAAGAACGAAGAAGTTTAATAAGAAGCCTGAGGCAGAGCCGGAGTTGGGGACGTCTCAAGCCCAACAAGTGGAAATCCTCTCCTCCAGTTCTCTGGAGCCGGAGAAGGAAACAGAGCCTGCAGAAGTCCCAGTCAGTCCCCCTTCGCAAGAGGAATTTGAAGATGTATTTGCAATAGATGAGTTCAAAAACTTGCAGTGGGACAATAGAAAAATGGAGACAGAGGTCCCGGGGGCAGAACAAGAGGCTGTAGAGCAACAAGATACTGAATAAGAGCCTGCATAGGAACAAGAAAAGCAGGTTGAAGAGAAAGAGCCAGAGCCAGAGATTGCCTCTAGGGCTCAAGTGATGCAGGGTCCGGGGGTGGACCAACAAAGGCAAGGTGAACAAATGGCATCCGCTGGGGGAACCAGACCTCCAGGAATAACCGTAACCCCAGCCGCCACGTTCCAAGGGCCACTCCTAGGAGCAACCTTTGGGCAGGTGATTACCGTGGCCCAAACTCTAAATCTTGGCCCAACACCTCCCATAATACCAAAAGAGTTTCCAACAGAGGAAGAAGCCCCAACAGTAGAAGAAGAGAAATAGCAAGAGCAGCTTGAAGAAGAAATCCCCAAGGAAGCCTACCAAAGTCTAGACCAAGTAATAGATACAGAGGACAAGGCTGAGGAGATGGAGGTTGATGAAGAAAACGTTTCTATAGAAGAAGTAGATGCAGGGAGAGGGATGGATGAGGTCCATGTCACTGAGGAAAAACAGCCATAGGACACTGGGGAACAATCAAGGGATCAAATTCTGGCAGGAAGGCCACCCCTACTGCCTCAGTGGCTGATAGAGAGCAGGAAAATAAAAGCTCAATCTGCTCCCATGACTTCTCTCTCCCTGTCCAAAATGATGGCCCAAGTCCAAGCCCTACCAAAGGCCAAGAAAGCCTGGACAGTTCATACCCTTCAAACTGGGCCGGGCGGAGAAACAGTTGCCGTTGTGGCAACACCTCCCCCAGGCATCGATGAAGTAACCGCGGAACCCAGAGATTATAACGTTGCAGAGGTATCGCTGGGTAAAAGAGAAAAGCAGGGCGAGGTGGACTTGCTGAAGGAGGTAGCAAGGGTAGTGGAAGCTTGTTATGAGAAGGAAGCCCAGAGGCTCAAAGCAGAAAAGGAAAAGAACACAAACCTTATGGGGTTTCTCACTGAGCTGGCTCAACCTATCAATGCCGCTCCTCCAGAGGCCTCCACCTCTGAAGATCTACCACAGAGTGACATAGACTCCCTACGCATAATGAAGAAGAATGCCCAGGCAGTGGATGAGTGGGTCACCCTATAGATAGGAAACACCTAGCATTTCCTGGTGTCCACCCTCCTAGAATTATAGATGGCCCAGCATGTTATACACTAGGCAGAGACTCTCATTGACCTGTGGGAGGGTGACATAAAAAATTATCAGGCATGAAAGGTGGAGCTTGAGGAACTCCTTACCGTGGGAGAGGATATGATTTTTGAATCCAAAATTCTGGGGGATGAATCATTTGATTTTGTGAGAACCCAGCACTCCAAACTTGACCTCACATTGGAGGTGATCAAGCAACTAGTAGGGTCTCTGCAAGATAAGGTCAACGCTGTGAAATATTCTTTCAATTTATATAAGTATTTTATAATAAAGACTTCCGGGGCCAACCCCCTCAGCATAGATACATGTACCCCTGAAGATTTAGTTTTGGGGAGTTTTGATGAAATAATAAAGTCCCGGTGTCTATCCCCAGAGGGGATAGATGGGGCCCAGATGGAAAAGTTAACTCGCATGATACTTAGTGGCCATGACGCGGCAAGAATGGCCGACGAGTTTAAAGATAATGTTCCAGACCTGGGGGAACAACTTGAGGTGGCCAAGTACCGAAGGGCTAGCCTAAAATATGTGGATGAGGATGGCATTTCCTGCCTCCTCCAGGCTTTCAACGATAATAAGAAACCTTGAGCTTTCTCTGGAGGTCAGGGAGAACTCAAGCGTTAGGTATTCTTTATTCTTTTTGGGATGTAAGTTCCTGGATCCCAGAGTCCCAGATCCAAAATTTTGTATTCTTTCAAGTGATCTGTGTCCCGGTCCCCGAGGCCGACTGGTCGCTTTCAGAAGTGGTTAATAAAGGCTGTCAGAAGGTGGTTGGCTACATCAAGGGGGCGTCGACTCAGCAGTTGGTAATCTGATAGGATGGTCTTCTCGAGGCACCACTCAGAGGTACACCTAGTGCATTAGAGACAGGGTGCCACATTTCCCATTTATGAGGCATGTAGCCTCTATCCCCGGGGGACCTACTTTCTTCCTTCTCCTTCCTGGCTCTCTTCTTGAGGCCAATTCTTCCGCTGTATATTCTTGTCTCATTCTTCTAACATGGCAGGCCTATTCTATCTCAAGGTCTTTTGTAGGGTGGCGCAGGTAGTACTGGCCCTCGGATATTGTATTTTATTGAAGCATGATGTAAAATAGGGTTAGGGTTAGAAGAGAGTTGTATAAATAGCCAGACCGGCCCATTTCCAAGTGTCGGCAAAATTGATGATTTTGTTGTCCACAGTAATAGAAAGGCGATTTCTCATTTTAGTTGCAGAGCTCAATGCTCCATTGTTATGTTTTCAATAGTTAGATGCTCCCCTAGAGCCACCATTTTATCATGCACCAGTGCTTGCTGGAAGAGATGTTAATGAAGAAGGAAGAATTCTTTTCAATGATGTTATTGGCATTCTTGCTTTTAAGTTAATGTTATTTCATGCTTTATGTTCTTTATGTCTTCTACTCTGATATGTTAAAATAGATTAACGACCTCTTTTCCCTTGCTACTGATGAAATGCTAATTGATGGTTCTATATTTCTTCGGTATCTAGTGTAGTATGTCAGAGTATTGTAACCACCTGAATTCGGTCTGTCGTAACTGTAGACCCTATTTTCCCTAAGTGTGATCATACCCTCGAGTTATGTCCAAACGACCCTGTTACTGTTTGGCATAATTCTTTAAATCAATTTAATGTCCTAGGTGATTTTTATCACTAATTTATATTTATCTACTATAGCCATACAATTTAAATCAATATCGACCAATCAGATCAAATCTAAATCAAACATGGCTTTAGTATTTAATATAATGGAATTAAATAAATCTCTAAAATCAAAGAATCACTTGCAATCCAACCCATTCCCCTAGCCTATTAATTTAATTAAAATGGCTATAGTCCCTTAATTATTAAAAAGCAATTT
>MU224528.1:3537414-3568172 GCA_018584345.1 Thuja plicata
GAAGGCAATAGATCGACTTTAGAGGGTTTTATGTGTTTTTCGTATTTCCACTAACCCCATGTGCTAAAATAATGATCTATTGAAGTGTTTGTGTCAATCTAACAGGTACCCATTATCACACTCACAAGTATTATTAATGTTCTGGATGTTTAAGCATGACTATAGTTAGATGAAGTATTTCTAACCTTGCATGATCTTTTTCCATTTTATTTGTTAAGTGTAGAATGCTAGGGGAAACCTTACCTTATTGAATCTCCGGAGAGAATGAGTT
This sequence comes from Thuja plicata, assembly GCA_018584345.1. Lineage (NCBI taxonomy): Eukaryota > Viridiplantae > Streptophyta > Pinopsida > Cupressales > Cupressaceae > Thuja > Thuja plicata. Next base: position 3,537,686 of record MU224528.1, read on the forward strand.
GAAAAAACCAGCTATCCCGCTCGAAAACAGTTAGTTCTCCCAACCGAGCCCCGCACCGTAGTGACCCAACACCCAGGTGCTTAAAGGCCCGGGGAATATAATTTTCCTGGACAACCTTTGCAGGCGGAGTTGGCCGGTATCCCCGAAACTTGGTGACAACTTATGACTATTTGCAGACCTGGTCACCATAACCCCGTCAACAAGAAGGTACCAATAAGACACCTTATGAACTTTTTTTTAATCATGCTCCTATTATAATATACTTCAAAATATTTGGTAGCAAATGTTATATCAAAAGGGATGATGAGATAGGAAAATTTGATGCTATAAGTGATGAAGGAATTTTCCTTGGTTATTCCACTAAGAGTAAGGCTCATAAGTGTTTCAATCTAAGATTGAGGAAGATAGTTGAAATTGCTAATGTGATAATTGATGATAATTTTCATATTCAAGAAAGAATGTATGACTGTAATAAGATTTTAGTGAATATTTAGACTACTGCAAGTCAAGAGGAAATTATTGAAGTTGACAATGAAATTGAGGTATGCTTGAATGATCCTACTGAGACTCCAAAGACCCAAAGGTATGTTAAGAAAAACCATTCTGAGAATCAAATTATTAGTGATGTAAATAAAAAATGATGACAAGATCTAGAATGAGAAATTAGATTTGTTTAATTTCACAAGTAGAACCAAAAACTACCGATGAGGCATGTAGAGATGAATCTTGGATAAAGAAATGTAGGAAGAATTGGATCAGATAGAGAAAAACAATGCTTGTAAATTGGTTCTTAGACCTAAGGACAAGAATGTTATAGGGAGTAAATGGGTTTTCAGAAACAAAATGAATGAAGAAGGTATGGTTGTAAGGAATAAGGATAGATTGGTTTGTAAAGGCTACTCAAAACAAGAAGGCATTGAATTTGAAGAAAATTTTACTCCTATTGCAATATTAGGAGTAAGATTGTTCCTTTCTTATGTTGCATACAAGAAATTTAAGGTATATCAGATGGATGTGGAATCTGTATTTGTGAATGGATATTTGGAGGAAGAAGTTTACATTGAGCAGCCTGATGGATTTCCTTTGACAGATGATGAATGCATGGTTTGCAAGTTGAAAAAGGCATTGTATGGACTAAAAAAAGAACTTAGAGAATGATATTTTTGGTTGGACAGGCAGCTACTAAAGCTTGGTTTCAGAAAAGGTAGTGCATACATTAATTTTTATTTGAGAACTAGAAAAGATGAAATATTTATTGTTGAAGTCTTTGTTGATGCCATTACTTTTGGAGATAATGATGAAATGAGTAAGAATTTTTCTGAGGAAATGAAAAAAAAAATTGAAATGTCTATGATTGGTGAAATGAAGTTCTTCCTTGGTTTGAAAATTACTCAAGACATACATGGTATTTTCATCTCTAAAACCAAGTATCTTAATGAATTGTTGAAATTTTTTGGAATGGAATATTTTAAACATGTTTGAACACCTATGATTATTGGTTGCAAGCTTACTACTACTGATGAATCTCAAGGTGTTTTTCAGAAAAAGTACAGATCCATGATTAGAGGTTTACAATATCTAACTCACACTAGACGAGACATTGCCAGTGTAGTTGGAATTGTTACGAGGTTACAAGAAGATCCTAAAGAGAATCATCTTTCTATAGTTAAGAGGATATTCAAATATCTAAAGGGAACACTAGAGTATGGTTTACGGAATGAGAAATTAGATAATTTTACTTTGCATGCTTATACTGAGGTTGATTGGGCAAGAGGTGTTGATGATAGGAAGAGCACAAGTGGTGGTACATTTTTTCTTGGAAAGAGGTTGGTTTTATGGTTAAGTAAGAAGAAAGATTGTATAGCTTAGTCTACTACTGAATCAGAGTATGTTGTTGCTGCTATAAATTTTAAATAGATTGTGTAGATGAAGCAGGTGTTGAAGGAAATTAAGATTACTTTTAAAGAGCTTGTTATTATACATTGTGATATTACAAGCACAATGAATATGTAAAAGAATATTTTTATGAATTAAAAGAACAAACACATTTCAATCAAATACCACTTCTTAAGAGACAAGGTTGTAGAAAAAGGAAGTCAGATTGGAGCACATCAGTACAAAAGAGAAAATAGTAGATATATTCACAAAAAAATGTCAGAATATGCCTTTGAGTATCTCTTAGGCATGCTTGGGGTGAGAAAACCTCCTTGCAAAGACTAAATGATGTATAAATTCATCATTCGAGTAGGTATCAAAGCTATAACAGTCACTGAACTTGATGCTTGGATCCACTCCTCAAGGGGAGTGATTAAAGAAACACAACATAACACATTTGGGTGAGCAAGCACCTAGTTGTTGTAGGCATAAAGATTTGAAAAAGATACACCTTGTAGAGGTGAGATGGTCAGAAAAGGATAAGATTAATGGCACCCTATTCCATTGATATTTTTTTCATTGATGTCAACATATGTTTCAGTTGGTTTCATTAGAAGTCTCAGACACACTGGTTATCACTTGTACATGCAAGACTAACAGAAGTGTGCGGACACTGTATGGGCTTTCGAAACATTTACTAGTCATGGAAATGTATACAAGAATGAGTAGGGACCTTATCTAAGGTCACTTGGCTTGATATTACTGTTGGCATAAGTTATAGTTGTTTTGGTGAAGGCTAGGTATAGAATAGTGACAATGGATTATGACAGAGTTGGTCTCTAAGTTTTTGAGATAAATTGGATGTGAGCATGAGTTGTGATTTGCAATCTTAAGGCATGGTAGAAGACATGTTAAAGAATGTTATTTTTGATTCTTGGGTTGTTTATTTCTTGGTGATGTTAGCTAAGGCGTGTGATCTTGCCAAGATCTATTTGTGGTCGACTACAGGGATGTAACGTGTTTAGAGGATGGCTAGCATGGATTATAGATCTTGGAGTATAATTTTTGATTTGTAATTGATGTTTACTTGTGTAAGGTACCATGTGTATCTTATCAAGGGTATATATAATTATTTATGCATTGGGGAAGTCCTAAATGGCTGACCTATTTGCTTATTGTGAACTTGTATAGAGGAGAGTTTTTTCAAGATGAGATAACGTGGAAGTTTAATGTGGAAGATGCAAGCTTGTAATTATGAATTCTACTAGATTTAGAGAAGAGATATTGATTGTGATGAACTTCATTGAAACTATTTAGAAAAAACAAGTTGTTATCAGTCAGTTTATTGGTTATTGTATACCTCTATATGTACTTTGGACAGTGAGTACTAAAGGTGGATTTAACCTTCTCATTGGGTAGTGAGCCTCTTATTTCTCTTGAATCCTAAAAGGGTCTATCCTTTAGCATGGATTGTGTACTATATGTAATAAGAAACTCCTATCAAGGATACAATACTTTTAGTGCATTATTTGTGGGTGCTAATTCCCACCAAGGTTTTTCCCTTAACAACGTTTCCTCAAAAAAAAAATCTTGTGTTATGGTGTTGCTTTTGATGTGTTCAATTTTTTATTGAATAATTGGTTTATAAGTTTAAAATTAAATTATTTTGCATACAATTTATTCAACCCCACCCCCTCTCAGTTGTATTGGTGAAATATTATTGTTAATAGTTAGGTATTTGTATGCATTCATTAAATATGGTAGTTGCATCCATTTGTAGCTCTTAGTTTTCATTTACTACGCATTTGAATCTTGAATTAGTTTCATATCCACTCTTTTAATTTGCATTAAATTATTGAGGCTAGTTCCACATAACCAGTCCTTGAGTTTATTTAATGTTTCTCCATTTAGTTTGCATTGAAGATAACTCATCCATTATCAATCAAGTCAGATATAAATATTGTGTTGGGAGAGCACACCCAAAAAATCTCTAAGAGAAAATCAAATAAGTCTTTGGTGTACTTGTTTTCACTCATTGAAGGTTGTGGAAGAAGATTTATGTAGGAACTAAGTCTTAGATGTGTTAATGTGATTTTCATGATTTTTATTTCTAACATTTTCATTTTCGAGCTTGTTCCACATAGGTAGGGTTCAACCATATATGATTGGTGAAGGAGCACCTTAAGGTCTAGTAGAGATCTTTAGTAAATTTTGGATTGTAGGTTGGTTTGGCCAACCAAAAAAGTTAATAAGGACTAAACATGAAGTCCCAAGTGTGTTTTGTGTGTGTCTAGAGGTAGGAGTCATTAGGGTTTAGTGTTTTATGTGATCAAATAGGATCTAGGGGTCTTAGTCCTAGAAAGTCAACCAAAAGGTCAAAGGTTGACCAAAACTCCAAAATGGAGTGGAAATAGTGATTATGATGTTTTTGGATGTTTTAAGGTCATTTTTAGTGGTTTAGGATCGAGTTGGGCCATTGGAAGTCAGAATTTCCATTTGTGCAAAAGATGTAAAAGTTGCTCATGACAACTTTGTAACTTTGCAAAGTTGTCATGACAACATTTCCTAAAAACTAGAAAAGGGCTTTAATGGTACCAAAATATTGACACGAGGGTCTAGACCTATGGTAATATGGTATATAAGGTGGAGAAAACCCTAATCAGATAGTTAGTGATCATTGTGTACGGACTGTGTGTTGAGAAGGAGTAATTTTGACTATATTTTGTAAATAGGGCCATCATCCATTACTTGAATGGATTGAATGGAGTGAATTAATGCATTTAGATTGTGTTTTGTGTTATTTATTTGATCTCTATGGAATTTTTCTATTATTTTGTTAATTTTCTTGGTTGTTTTGTAAATTTCTTTAGTTCTACTAGTTCACTGTCCAGTTTTGGACCAATCATGTAAATAATGGATTTTCTTTGAATTCTCATGGTCCAAATCCCTATGACCACTTGGAATCAAGAAAATCACTTTATATATGTTGTATATATGGTGTGTGGAGTCTGTGTGTGTAGGGAAGCTATGAGAACAATCAAGCCCTGGGAAAGTACTATTTATTCTGGCTAGGAAGTCTGAACAGTGTAGAAGCAATAAGAATTGCTCATGGGTTGGTGTGTGATAATAAATGGTGGAGTAGTGTAAGGGAATGTATCTTAGACATGTGGATGAAAGGAAGAGTGTAGAGGAGGTCAATAGAGCACATGTTGAAAGTCAAGAATCCAACCCAGTTTATATGCCCTATAAACCCTTAAAAGTAGGGGTTTGGTGAAAGTCTAGTGTACGGACAGAGTGGGGGACTAAAACCTTGAAAATACTAGAGTCTAGGATAGTCCTACAAAGAATCCATAATTTATTCATAGGGTTCTTAATGTAATTTTTGAGTAAATACAAGATTACAGTGTGTAGGAGGGCTAATTAGGCCTAAAAGGCTACAAGGCCTAATATCTTGAAAACTAAGAACCCGTTTGAAACCTAATGGAGGGATCCATAAAAATGGATCAAGTTCAGTTGAGAGTGACCTAGGGATGGTTAGGAATCCCATTTCTACTAACAAGGTTAGATTGGGAGGAATTGGTGAAGTTAAGCCTATAGGTGCATAATAGGATGGAGAAGGACTTGATGGGATTTTGAAGTTGGTGGAGAGCTCTAAAGGAGATTGGGGATCATAGAGATGTCCTCTAGTTAGGGTAGTGATATAAACCCTAAGAAGACCAAAGAAAGGGTCTTGGAAAGAGAAAGAAAGCTTTAGGAGTTGGAACTCCCCATCATATTGGTATCTGAGCCATTGAAAGGCTTGGTAATTGACCAGTGTATGTCAGAGGGAAGTGAATCCATTGGATAAAGTTGTTAGTAATAAATGAGAGGGGGGTGAATCAATGGCCTCAAAAATATTCCAATAATCAACCCAAAAACTTAGTACAACAATATTAAGCCTCTAGATCTCCAGTCCTATAAGATGAATGCCTTCAAATACAATTATCAAATTACTATTGCTTGGAATGCTTTGTTAAACCTTATATTGTATGTTTACCGAATAGCAGTTTGTTAATTTACCAAAAGATAGTAAATTATCTAGAGTATATAGATCAATCCAAGCTAGATATGTGTAATGCAAAACACTAAAGTAATGACTCATAAACACATTGACACATGGATTTTTAAGGTGGAAACCTTGTTAATGGAAAAACCACTTGGGACCGGTAACCCAAAATGTTCACTCTTATGAAGTGAGCTCGGTTAAGAGCCAACCCTGTTAAAGGTTAAAAACACACTGTTAGGTGTGACCTTGTTAGAGGATTTAAAATTTTAGTCTGTCACTTGATATCGGGCATTCCTATGCTACCTTCCTTGATCAAACACTCACTTGTCCTATCAATAGGTATCTGACATCTCATGCTATCTTCATGATCAAAATATTTGATAATCCTTGGGATGTATCTCAATATAGAAAGGATATTTAAATCCCGCTCGGTTAAGAGACTTTTTCTGAGTCAATGGTTAAACTGAAATAGTATGATCTGTTCACATATATAACTTATACTTGCAGGTTTTCAGATGTATTGTAAGATCATAAAACTAATCAGATCAATATATCTCTTTTAATACCTTTGCTCTACTTTAGTTCTGCTCAGTGATGTTGTTCTCTGTTGCTCGATGTTCATAGAAAAATTTAGCTTTTTCCTCATCTTGATTGATTAGGACTATATGAAGTCTCTCTTCATCATTTTATCTTCAGCATCCTCTTTTCATTTATTCACCCACACAATTCATAATGAATTAAGTTGTCTCTTTATAGACACAATATCACCATTGTTAGGTTCTTGATTTTCTTGATCTTGGCATGATTTGCAATCTTAGCCAATTAGATTTAAATAAAAACTCATGTTCTATCTCGTAGAGATATTATTTCCAATGGAAAAAACATCTTTAAATTTTGTACTTATCTCTGGCTTTATCTTGTCGATGAAAACAATGATAACTACCAGTTAAGTCCATATTTAGCTCTACCATCTAGATATTTTTTCATTTCTGAACTCAAGTTAATTTTGGTCTTTTAACTCTTTGATAGCTTTGGTCAACACTCCAGTTCTCCTCGGGATTCTTTGTCAGTTTACACTGTGTTTCTAGCCGTTGGTTATGCTTGTGGTTTGGCTCGTCGGTGTTCTTGCATGGACATCACTGTGACTTGACTTTCGGTGATATTTGTCCATTGGATTCCACTAACTATCAGTGTCTGAAGTCACATAGTGAATGATTTTCTTTTATACATTACTAAAAGCATAATATTTTTCTCTCTGATTCTCTGAAGTCTTTGACACTTTGATTATAACTGATTACAATATATCAAGTTGACATCAATGACAATACAACCCATTAACTGATTAAATTTCTTGCATTATCTTTCTACATTTTAGTGATGAACTTAACATCTTCAAACATTCAATCAGTTACATGTCATCAATCTCTCCCTTTGGAATTCATGGCAACACACTACATTATCATACTATACTATCACTAATACAATATGAAATATACAGTTTCATCAAGCTTTCCTAATATAACTATTACAAATGTCTGGCTTTCGGTAAGCTCAAATAGCTTTGATTTGTTTCTTGAAAAATGGTTGTCTTCAATATTCAATCCCTTCACTGGATAGATGTAGCATTGTATGTCTCTGTTCTGATATGTTCTCTTCCTTGATTGTTCCTCTTCTTGATAATCTCTTTTTCCTTTGACAACAATCTCTCTCTTTGTATGAACTCTCTCCCTTTGTTAGTTCTCTCCCTTAGATGGATATTTAATATGTAATCAATTTCTCTCCCTTTGAATACTGATTAACTCTCCCTTTTGATTATCAGGAACTTCTTATCATGGATAATGACATAATATTTTCTGATCAATGAGATAATCTCTACCAAATCTCTCCTTGATGATAATTAAATAATCTCTCCCTTTGACAACAATGCCAAACAAAAATTACAATGTCTCTGGTGTTCGGTGCATATTTGTACCTTGCTATGTACAGATGTATTTGTTGCTATCCTTCTAAGTGTTCACATCAACGTGAATGATCTTCAAATTTGGTATAGGCTGATGCAACCTCCTAGTCATCTTACTAACTGATAGACAAGGGTTGGACCCCTAGTCTTTGTCTCAGGTACTCAAATGTATCCTTTGGTAATGGCTTGGTGAATATATCAGCTAATTGTTCCTTTGATTGAACATATTCTAGTATCACCTCCTTTGATTGCACTTGTTCTCTTAGATAGTGATACTTGATAGCAATATGCTTAGTCTAAGCATGCATGAATGGATTCTTAGAAATGTTAATTGCATTTGTGTTATCACAATAGATAAATACTGGTTCAAGAATCTTTATATTCATACCTTCCAACAATTGTGTGATCCATGCAATATTGGAGCAATTTGCAGCAGCAACTACATGCTCTACTTTTGCATTAGACTGAGAGATGGACCCTTGCTTCTTGCTGATCCATGTGACAAGTCTTTCACCCATGAAGAATGCTCCTATAGTTTTGCTCTTTTGGTCATCAATGTTTCCAGCCCAATCAACATCTGTATAGACTTGTAGCTAAAATTTTCCTTCTCTTTTGTACCATAAGCCATAGTCCTTGGTGTTCTTCAGATATCTCAGAATTCTCTTCATAGCAGTCATATGTGATTCTTTGGGATTAGCATAGAATCTTGCAACTATTCCAACTGCATGTGCTATATCTGGTCTGGTATGAAAAACATACATTAGTTTGCCAATCATTATTTTATATAAGGTCTGATTTACCTCATTTGATTTGTCTTCTTTTGTCATCTTACATCCAGTAGCCATAGGTGTTCCAACTGGTTTGGAATCTTCAGTATTGAATATCTTTAGCACTTCCTTGATGTATTTGGAATGAGTGATATATATGCCTACATCTTGTTGAAAAATCTGTAGACCAAGAAAGAATTTGATCTCCCCAAGCATAAAAATTTCAAATTCCTTTCTCATTTCATTAGCAAAGGATTTTCATAACAATTCATTTCCCCCAAAAATGATATCATCAACAAAAATTTCAGCAATCAGAATATTACCATTGGTATCTTCTTTTATGTACAAATTTCTATTTTAACTTTTTCTAACAAATTTTATGCTAATGAGATATCCTAGTGAAGTCTTTCATACCAGGCTCTAGGTGCTTGTTTTAATCCATACAAGGATTTATGTAGTCTACATACTATGTTTCTCTTGTCTAGATCAACAAACCCTTCTGGTTGTTCAATGTATACCTCTTCTTCTAGTATTCCATTTAGGAATGCAGATTTGACATCCATCTGGTATACCTTGAATCCTTTAAATGCAGCATAACCAAGTAAGATTCTAACTCCTTTTATTCTAGCAATGGTTGCAAAGGTTTCTCCATAATAAATACCTTCTTCTTGTGCATATCCCTTGCATACTAACCTTTCTTTTTTCCTTGTGACTTCTCCATTCTCATTTAGCTTGTTTCTGAATATCCATTTGGTATCGATGACATTTTTTTCATTTGGTCTCAGTACTAGTATCCATGTACTGTTCTTCTCAATCTGTTCTATTTCTTCATTCATAGCACTGACCCATTCTTCATTCTCAAGTGCAGTATTAACAGAGTTAGGCTCAAAATCACAAAGTAAACATCTAGTGTTTAGTGACTTACTTCTTTTTCTTGTTCCAACCTCCTTGTCTCCTATGATTTGATTATGTGGATGATGTCTTCTGACATACGTGGCAAGTTTCAGTTCAGGCCTTTGTTCATCATGTTGATCATCTTCTTGACCTTCGTTTTGATCTCCATTATTCTGAACATCATCTTAAGGATTTTCCTAATTTTGGGTAATTGCAGCTTGATGCTCGGGTGCAATATTCTATTTCTTGGGAGTGATACACTATTGCTCAAGTAGAGTGTCAGGTTCTATATAAACAAACCCATTGTATTCCTCTAGTTCTTTTCTACTTTCCTTATCATTCTTTTTTGCAAATTCATCTATTTTCACATTTGCACTTTCAATTATTTTGTTAGATGACTTGTTAAGACATTTATAAGCCTTACTTTTGGTTGAGTACCCCAGAAAGATACCTTCATCACTTTTGGATTCAAGTTTTCATTTCTATCATCCTTCAAAATATAACATTGACTACCAAAGATTCTGAAGTAACTTACATTGGGTGTATGACCATACCAAAGCTCATAGGGTGTCTTTTTTGTGTCCTTCTTCAATTGTAATTTATTTAATGTGTAGACAATAGTAGTGACAACTTGCCTCCAAAATTTTTTAGTGATGCTCTTCTCAATCATCAATGTTCTTGTACAGTCAACAATTGATTTGTTTGTCCTTTTAGCAATTCCATTTTTCTATGGTGTTCTCAGTGCATAAACCCATCTTTTAATTCCATGCTCATTGCAATAGTTAGTGAATTCATCTAAATTAAATTACCCTCCTCTATCTGACCTTAAGCATTTCAATTTATTTTCACTTTTTTTTTCTACCATAGCCTTGTACCATTTAAACATCTTAAATGCTTCTAATTTATCTTTTAAGAACATGACTGTCATCATTCTAGAATAATCATCAACAAAGAGAATAAAATACCTATCTCCATAGTAACTCTTTGTCCTCATGGGTCCACATAGATATGTATGGACCAATTCTAGAATTGCATTAGATATATGAGTTTTTCTCTTGAAACTAGACTTTGTCATCTTACCTTTTTTAAAATTCTTACACATGATATGCTTGGGCTTAGTCATGCTCGGTAAGTCTTTGACATTCCTTTTGTTTCTTATCTTTATCATGTTGTCAAAGTTCACATGACACAATATTTTGTGCCACAGCCATATTTCTTTGTTTCTAGCCATTAAACAAGTGGTGTTAGTGTCATCAAGATAGAAAAGGTTACCTTTTGTCTGCTCACCGGTTCCAATCAACCTTCCTAATTCATTGACGATATTTTCCTTCTTGTTTTCAAATGCCACTGAGTGACCTGTATTACTCAGCTATGAAAAACTTAACATATTATAATTCATTCCTTTTACCCAGTAAGCATTTTCACATTTTATCAGGTTATTCAACATTATGGTTCCTTTACCTTCAACTGGACAAGGTGTATCATTTCCCATTCTCACTGAACCACCATTATAGTATTCAAAATTCTCAAATTTTGTTTATCACCAGTCATATGGTGAGTGCAGCCACTATCTATGATCTATACATCATTCTTACTAACTTTAGATATGAGTACAATTTCTACATACCTTTCTTCTTCTTCATCTGAGTCATCCTTCATGGCTACAAATACCACCTCAATGTCTTCTTCTGATTTGGTTTCAGTGTCATCAACTCTATTTTGAGCTAGGTAACAAGCTTTCTTCCCTTTTTCCTTGTAGTCTCGGGTATCTCTTTTGTCAAATTGTCGGTTGCTTTGGTAATCTTTGTTATCACTTCTATCAAACTTCTTCTCATATGATCTATCATTTCCCTCTTTCATCTTTTCTTATGTTTGGACATGTTGCTGCAAAGTGTCCAACCTCTTTACAATTGAAACATACAAGTGGTAATTTACCTTTGTATCTACCTTTACCTCTCAGCAATCTTCTATCCATTAGTGCTTCAATCTCATCAATTCCTTGATCCTCATTATCACTATCACTATCATTTCTTATAGCATGTCTATGACTTGAGTTAATTATCTTTAAAGAAGATTTGAATGTAGATTCTATAGATGGTAAGACACTATTATCAAAGTTATTCATCTCAAATGAAATCATTCTACCAATTAGACTATCTAGAGTAACTGTATTGTTTGCAACTTCTCTCATTTCTTGAATAGCATAAACTCTAATAGCATATATAGGCAGTAAGGTTCTTAAGATTTTACTTACCATTTTCTCCTCTTCAAGTACTCCTCAAACAACATTGGCTACCTCTTTGATTCTACAGCTATACTGAGTGATATTTTCTCCTTCTTTCATTCTTAGGTCATCAAACCTCCCTCTTAGGCTTTCTGCCTTTGCTCTTAGTACATTGGAATCTCCTCCATGTACCATCTTCAACTTATGCCACATTTTGTTTACAGAGGTGTAGGTTTTGACATCTTCAAACTCAGCATTGCAGAGTGATGATGCAAGTTCTATCATCATGCAATTATGCTCATGCTTTACTCTTAATTGCTCAAGAGTGTCAGGTCCTATAGGAAACACATATTTAGTATCAAGGTATTAAGTAACATCATTTCCAATACATGATAGGTGGAGTCTTAGTCTTCTTTTCCATGATGCAAATTTGTCTTTATTCAACTTGGGCACATCTTGTCTGTTCATCTTGTGATCTTTTTCTTGAGTTTTTAAACTCCCTTTCTAAGAACACAAGCTCTGATACCAATTTTTAGTAATAAATGAGAGGGGGGGTGAATCAGTGGCCTCAAAAATATTCCAATAATCAACCCAAAAACTTAGTACCACAATATTAAGCCTCTAGTTATCTTTAGTCCTATAAGATGAATGCCTTCAAATACACTTATCAAATTACTACTGCTTGAAATGCTTTGTTAAACCTTATACTATATGTTTACCGAATAGAAGTCTGTTAATTTACCAAAAGATAGTAAATTATCTAAGGTATACCAATCAATCCAAGTTAGCTATGTGTAATGAAAAACACTAAAGTAATGACTCATAAACACATTGACACATGGATTTTTAATGTGGAAACCCTATTAAGGGAAAAACCACTTGGGACCGGTAACCCAAAATTCTCACTCTTCTGAAGTGAGCTAGGTGAAGAGACAACCATTTTAAACGATACAAACACACTGTTAGGTGTGACCTTGTTAGAGGATTTAAAAGTTTAGTCTATCAATTGGTATTGGGCATCTCTATGCTACCCTCCTTGCTCAAAAACTCACTTGGATTGTCAATAGGTATCTGACATCTCATGCTATCTTCATGATCAAAATTTTTGATACTCCTTGGGATGTATCTCAATATAGAAAGAATCTTTAAATCCTACTCGGTTAAGAGACTTTCTGAATCAATAGTTAAACTAAAACAATATGATCTATTCACATATACAACTTATACTTGCATATTTTCGGATCTATTGTAAGCTCATAAAACTAATTTGATCAATATATCTCTTTTAATACCTTTTCTCCACTTTAGTTATGCTCAGTGATGATGTGCTCAGTTGCTCGGTGTCCACATAAAACTTTAGCTCTTTCCTTAGCTTGATTGATCAGGACTATATGAAGTTTCTCTTCATCAATTTCTCTTTAGCATCCTCTTTTCATTCATTCACCCACAAAATTTGTAATGAATTAAGTTGTCTCTTTATAGACACAATATCACCGTTGTTAGGTTCTTGATTTTCTTGACCTTGGCATGATATGAAATCTTATCCAATTAGATTTAAAGAAAAAATCTTGTTTTATCTCATAGAGATCTTCTTGCCAATAGGAAAAAACAACTTTAAATCCTTTACTTATCTATGGCTTTATCTTGTCGATGAAAACAATGATAACTACTAGTTAAGTCCATATTTAGCTCTGCCAGCTAGATATTTTATCGTTTCTGAACTCAATTCAATTTTAGTGTTTTAACACTTTGATAGCTTCAGTCAACACTCCAGTTCTCCTCGGGCTTCTCTGTTGGTTTACACTATGTTTCTTGCCATTGATTATGCTTGTGATTCTGCTCATCGATAATGCTCATTTGTGTTCTTTCTCAAGCATCACTGTGACTTGACTTTCGGTGATCTCTATCTGTCGGGTTCCACTAACCGTCGGTGTTTGAAGTCAAATAGTGAATGCTTGTATTTTATACATTACTGAAAGCATAATATTTTTCTCTTTGATTCACTGAAGTCTTTGACAGTTTGATTATAATCGATTAGATTATATCAAGTTGACATCAATGACAATACAATCCATTAACTGATTTAATGGCTTGCATTATCTTTCTTAATTTTGGTGATAAAATTAACATCTTCAAATGTTCAATCAGTTACATGTCATCAAAAGCACCATGGTGACCAATGTCGAATTAGCAAGGGACTTGTCAGAGCAGCAAGTAAGAATAGACTTCTTGAAGAATATATGGAGGAGATGAAGCTAAAGTTGGTAGAAGTTGTAGAGGTAGAAAACAAGATGAAAGAACAAATGGTAGAAGAGAAAGATAAGAGAAAGAGTCAAGTTGAAGAGGAGGTAGAACTAGAGCCTGACCCTCTTTTACCTAAGGAACCAGTCCTCAAGGCTCAAGGAATTAAGTGGCAAGGCATTATAAGGCATTCTAGAGTTCTCTGGAAAGATGGATGTAGAGTTGCTTATGGAATGGATTGAGTTTTATGGAAAACCATTTTGAATGTGATGGTATCACAGAGGCACAAAAGGTGAAGATAGCCAAATCAAGGCTAAGAGGACAATCATTAACTTGGTGGAATTTTTTGCAAGAAGAAAGAGAAAAGGAAGGAAAGAAGCCATTAGAAAATTGGAAAGCTATGGTGGCTAAGGTGAAAGAAAAATACCTACCAGAGGATTATGATATCCAACTACATAAGAGAAGGAATAATCTTAGACAAAAGGATCCTAATGTGGAATCCTATATAGAATAGTTCCAAAAACTATGTCTTATATCAAGAGTGCAAGAAGTAGAAAGCATCAAAGTTGCTACATTCCTAAATGGTCTCAGATGGAACATACAAGAAGAGTTGAGCCTCTTCACTTTAACTTCTATCCATGGGTGTTTTCAAATGGCCCTAAAGGTAGAATAAAAACTCAGGAAGAGACAAGATTCAAACTCTATGGGAAGAGGAAGAGGTAGAGATTCTAGAGGAGGACATAGAGGCAGTTCTAGCAGAAGGAACAATAAAACCAGAAGCCAAGGAGATTCTAGGGGTGCTGAACAAAACCATGAGACTAGTAATAGAGAAGGATATAATAGAGGTAGAGGATTTCACAATGGTGGAAGAGGCAAATGAGGTTGGTTTGGAAGGAGCTCACATTTTTCCAACATGAAATGTTACTATTGTGGCCAATTGGGTCACCCTGCTTATAGATGTCAAGATAATCCAACATCTTCACAAGGTGAGAAGAAGATTGCATATGTGCAAGAAGAGGACATGACTAAACAATTAGAGATTAGTTTGGATTTAGAGAAGGTTGAGAACCTCATTCTTAGGAGGATTATAATAAAATAACCTACAAGGGATGAACACAAGCATAGAAGGGCTCTTTTTAGAGTCAAGTGTAAGATACTTGGTAAGGTATGTAGGGTCATAATTGAATCTGGATCTACTAACTATGTGATCTCAGAGGAAGTAGTATAGAAACTTAAATTGGTGAAGATTTCTCATGTATGCCCTTATAAAGTAACTTGGTTGATTAAGGGACAAAATATCTTGGTGAATGAACAAGTGTGGGTAGAATTCACTATTGGCAAGTATCAAGATGGGATAATTTGTGATGTATTACCAATGGATGCATGTCATATGTATTTTTGCAGACCATGGTAGTATGATAGAGAGGCAGTTCACCA
The DNA here is from genome assembly GCA_018584345.1 of Thuja plicata. Taxonomy (NCBI): domain Eukaryota; kingdom Viridiplantae; phylum Streptophyta; class Pinopsida; order Cupressales; family Cupressaceae; genus Thuja; species Thuja plicata. Next base: position 3,553,129 of record MU224528.1, read on the forward strand.
TGGGAAGGAGAACAAGTAATCATTCAAGAAGAATGGAGTAACTTATAAGATACAATCTCTGATAGAAGAGGAGACAATGGAGAAGTTGGACTCAAACACTCTATTAATGAGTGGAAAAGAATTCCTCAAGGACATGAAGGAGGAAGAAGGAATTGGATATGCAATTTTCGTGAAGCTAAAAGAAGAAGAGACACCTAAATAAGAACTTATGGTAGAAGAAGTAAATTAGTTGTTGGATAAGTTCCAAGACATCATTTGTGAAGGGAATCTAGCTACACTACCCCCAAAAAGAGAGATTATCCATCAAATTGATTTTGTGCCAAGGGCATCATTGCCAAACAAGGCTGCATATAAGATGACACCAAAGAAGAAAAAAGATATTGCAAGGCAAGTGCAGTAGCTTTTTGACCAGGGCTTGATAAGGAAGAGCATAAGCCCATGTGTTGTCCTGGTGGTGTTGGCTCCTAAGAAGGGAGGTAAGTGGAGAATGTATACTAACTCTAGGGAAATAAATAGGATAACTATTAGATATAGATTTCCTATTCATAGGATAGAAGATTTAATGGATTGCTTGGGGGGTGCTAAGTACTTTTCAAAGATTGACTTAAAAAGTGGATATTATCAAATTAGGAGGAAAGAGGGTGATGAGTTGAAGTCAGCTTTTAAAAACATCGAGGGGTTATATGAGTGGTTAGTAATGCTATTTGTGCTTACAAATACACCTGGTACTTTTATGAGGGTCATGAATGAAGTCTTGAAGGATTATATAGGGGTATTTGTAGTAGTCTACCTATATGACATCCTCATTTTTAATAAAACAAAAGAAGAGCATATGAAACACTTGGAACTTGTGTTGAAGAGGTTGTAGGAGGAGAAGTTCACCATAAATCTTGAAAAGAGTGAATTTATGAAACAAGAACTAGTCTACCTAGGATTTGTAGTATCCCAAGGTGACTTGAAGATGGACAAGAGAAAAGTGGAAGCCATATTAAGTTGGCCTACTCCTAAGATAGGGACTAAAGTTAAAAACATCCATGGGTTAGCCCAATTCGATAGGAATTTTGTTAGGAGATTCAATGAAATTTGTGCACCTGTCCTAGATGCCATTAAGGGTGGAGTCAAGACAAAATTTGTGTGGACCAAGTAAGCTAATGAAGGATTTGAGAGACTGAAGAAAGAGATAGCCACCCAAAGAATACTGGTTTTACCAAGCTTTGAGAATTTGTTTATAGTGGAATGTGATGCTAGTAACATAGCAGTGGGTTCAGTTCTTAGTCAAGAAGAAAGATCCATAGCCTTCTTTAGTGAAAGGATTAATGAAGAAAAATCTACGTAATCATCCTATGATCTAGAGCTCTATGAATTGGTGCAAGCTCTAAAGAAGTAGAGGCACTACTTGTTGCCATAAGAATTTGTAGTATATAATGATAACCAGGCTTTGAGCTATATAAATACATAGGAGAAGCTTAGCTTAAGGAATTTAAAATGGATGTAGTTTTTGCAGTCATACACCTTCACTATCAAGCATAAAAAGGGTGTGAATAACAAGGTAGCATATGCCCTTAGTAGGAAATTGCTTACCATCCAGGAGATTGAATTGCAGAGTATATGGATAGAAGGTTTCGAAGACCTCTATGAAGGAGACTCAGATTTCTTAGTGATCTACAAGGTGTATACTAATTTTTAGAATCACTTTCATAGCGAGTTTGCAGACTATACCTTACAAAATGGATTGTTGTTTAAAGGAAAGAAACTATGTGTTCCAAGGGGTTCCATGAGGGAGAACCTCATCCAAGAGAATCACAATGGAAGTTTGAGTGGACACTTTGGGTTGAACAAGACCCTAGACTTAGTGGAGTTAGATGTAAGATGCAGAAAGATGCAGAAAGATGTAAGAAGATATGTAGAGCAGTGTGGATTTTGTCAGAAGGCAAAGGAGACATCATCAAATGTAGGTCTTTACCAACCATTACCCATCCAAAATAGACCATGTGAGTGCATAAGTATGGATTTCATATTGGGGTTACCTAGGACTCCAACTGGTCTTGACAGTGTGTTTGTGGTAGTAGACATATTTAGCAAGATGAGTCATTTCATCCCATGTAAGACAACACATGATGCCATTCATATTGCCCATCTTTTCTTCAAGGAGATAGTGAGGATCCATGGTGTTTTGGGTCCACAACACACACCCCATTTTAGGTCCTCTGACCATAGGGACCCCCCTTCTTTTGTCCTTTTTTCTGTTTGTCATGTCTGCCCCTCATAGAAATCCAGTCAGCCACCAGATGATTGCTGAAACCAAGTGAGAAGAAGGAAGAACCCCTTTTTTAGCATTTCAGCCCTTTTGGAATTTCAGACGACTTAGTTCCTCTGAAGTGTCGAAATGGCTGAAAGGCCAAAGACCTGACCTTTCGGCCCTTTCAGATTTTCGGAGGACTTAGATCCTTCGAAAGGCTGAAGACCCGACCTTTCGGCCCTTTCAGACTTTCAGAGGACTTAGATCCTCCAAAATTTCCAAATGGCCAAAAGGCCGAAGACCCAACCTTTTGATTTTTTTGGACACTGAAAAACTGAAAGGCTGAAGGCTTGGTTCCCTTTTGACATTTTTGGCCTTTCGGGGTTTGAAAGCCCCGAAGCCACTGATGTTAGCTCGTGGGCTATAAATAGAAGAAGGCTCATTTTAAACCACACTTTGCATTTTTTTTGTGCTCCTACTCATGACTCTGTCTGGTTCTCCTCGCTAACCGCTTCTACCTCCAAGCTACTTTGTTGTCCTCCCCCTACTCATTCGTTTGAGGTAGGTCCTCCTCACTCACCTTCGCTTCATTGTTTTGTTCTAGGTCTAGGGTTTTTGTGTCTTTTCGCTGTGCCGAGTGTTTGTCTAGCCTAGGGCACTTCATTTCTTTGTTGTGTCAGGCCTTTGTGCCTTCATGCATCGATAGGGACGTCCCTCCCTGTCGGCCCTAGGGTTTTCTCGTGTCGATTTGTCTTAGATTTTAGGTTTTGTGTTTTGTCAGTTGCGGCCCTTGCTGCAGGTTTTCATCCTCCAAAAGGCTGAAAATGCATCTTCAAGCTCTCACCAAGTACCATTTTAGACGTTTCAGCCTTTTAGACATCTGAAAGGTCTAAAAGACCGAAAGGTCCAAAAAGTCGAAAGAAAAACCTCCGATCGGGGTTTTCGGGTTCCTCACCATATTTGAATGATTTGGTGTTCCTAAGAAATCACCTCTCATTTTTTGGTGTCTGAAACCCCAAAAGTCTTGATAGACTTTGTCCTTCCAATAGACCTTTCACACTTTCAGACCCTTCGGCCTTCGAACGAATGTTTAGTGACCGAAACCCCAAAAGTGAAAAAACATACCCTTAGCTATTTATTTAGTTCTTGTTGCTTACTTTCATAGTTTAAATTGTTTTTTCTATTCAATAAGATACTGATATTTTTCTTTTCTTGCAGGAATCACTGAACCAAAGATAGCCTCCCCAATGAAGTTTCAATACAAGGGGAATCCCCCTAGCTCAAAGGTAGGAAACAAGCACAATGAGATAATTGACACCAACATTGAGAATGTGGATTGGAATGAGTTCCTGACTTAGTGCTCCAATCTAGCTAACAGATCTGAGGATTGCACTTCATTAGTCCTATCCAGGCTAGTAAATGCAGCTGCACAACTAGTGGCTATTTCATCTTCGAAATTGATCGTCACCCTAGCTCATCACTATGATTCAGAAAAAAGGGTGGTAGTAAACTCAGAAGATTAGGTTGTATTAGACATCAGGCCAGATGTCATTGAGGATGGCTTTCACCTCCACAAAGGCATAGACAAGTTCTATGACCTCTACATTGAAAAGGGGACCAAGTGGTTTGGTAATAGGGAGTAAGCTATACACGAAATGTTGAATAAAGAATACCTCAAGCAACTGCTTCCCAAGAACAAATTGGACAAGATAGACCTCGGAAGAGGCTACATGAAGGATGACATCTAGGCAGCCATAAAAATGATAAGCCAGGTGTATGGGTTTCCACAATCCAATCAACTAGAGCACTGGATGATCCTATTGATAGAAAGGATCCAGGAATGAAAGGCAAGATTTGACTGGGGAACCATCATTAGTGATAATCTGGATGAGCAATTGACAGTCGTAAAACATAACCCCAAGTTTTACATTAGCACTTACATGGTGTATCTACTAGCTACACGGGCAGATTATCCTAGCCTCACCAAGAGGGGAAGTTTGAATGATCCAAATGCATGGCCCCATCTTGTATACCTGCAACTGGTAAAAGGAGAAAACATGATAGAGGATTCCCCTGATTACAGGATAGTCAAAGATGCATTCATATTTGCAGTCATCCGATCTATTGGGGGTGACTTTGCTAAATGGATGTCAGAAGAGGCTGTTGCTAAGGTAAGGGCCATTGGGGCCTATTTTATCCAGTTTAGGACATTCACATACATCTAGATAGTCGGGTCAACCTTGCAACCAAAGAAGTTGCCCAGGTACCCATCCGACTGGATAATCATATTGGAGATGGCCAGGAAACTCGCGGATGCATATGAGCACATAAAGCATAAGAAGAAGCACTGTTGAGACTTTACCATCTCTTTGGGACCATATACACTACAAGATATGAAGATTTGTAAATCCCTTGCTTTTGAATGGGATGACTACCCCTTACAGATTTACAAAAAAGTATGAGCCCGCTTTGATCCTACAGGAAAAAAGATTCTACATATAGCCACATCATTGGCAGATTCTACATACATGAACCACATTTGGAGGATCACTAGATCAACTGCATAGACAATCATGAGGTCAGGATCAGGGATTATTGTATAATGAACCTTGCTCTGGAAAAAGAGGTGTTAAAAGTCCCTATTTCCCGAAAGGTTTGGGAGTGTGATTCAAAAGAAGTCTTAGAAGACATTTACACAAAAGATAAGGTGTATGACCAACCAATCATGAATGCCAAGGTGGAAAAGGATGAAAATGATGACATAGACTTTTGGGCAAGGCACGTGATAAACACCACCATAACTTGGATTAAGAAGCCACATAGAATGAGTCCAATCCTGGTAAAGACATTAATGGAGCCCTCCAAGAAAGTAGAAAAACAATGAGGAGAGAAGTCAACAGCTCCCAAGTATAAGAAGGCTCCCCCTCAGAAGCCTAGAACTGTATATGGTCATGAACGACCAGTTGAATATAGCTCCAATCCTAGGCCCAAGAAAACTAGAATGATGGGCCAGATTGACCCACCAGTGGGGTCATCACAACTCCAATCAGGAGAAGGCCCATCTACCTCTGGCCAATCTTCCCCCACCGCTGAGAAGAAAACCTATAAGAGAAAGAAGAGTTTTGAATCTCTGCAATTAGAAACTATACAAGAAGAGCCTGAGGAAGAGGACACAGGTGAGCCCTTAGTCTAGAAGACTAGGTTGCAAAAGAGGAGAGAAAAGGAGACTACTAAGAAACACAAGGAGGATCCCAAAGAACAAGATAACCCTTTGGACGCTTTAGGATCGGATGAGTTTATGCTTTCTAATTTTGAAGGAGTTGAAGGTTTTTTGGATCATGGCCAAGAAACACACACTGGGGGACCACCGCTCATACAACCCCAGGTAGCCCTCATTCTGCCACCGGTCCAGTTCACCATTCCTTTGGTGAATGTTTCTGTTCCACCAACAAGATTACATTCTACTCGAGGGCCTAAAACCCAAGACAGTGGGGTGACTCAAAGTTTAGAAATAGAAAGTATAGCTGGAGGGAGTTATGTTTTCACTCCACCACCTCACATACTCACTCCACCAACTTCTTTACCACCTCACATACCTACTCCACCAGTTTCCCTACCAACTCCAACACCTACTCCTACACCAACCCTGCCTCCGTCTACTACCACCATCTCCTCATCTCCCACTCCAATCATGCCAACACTTGTTCCCTCAACATCAATCCCTCCAAATTTTTCCACCCAGGTTTCCAGAGAAGCCATGAGTGCTAAAGACACACCACCTTTCCATACCATGCTAGAGTACATAACCGGTCTGAAGTCCAAGGTATCAATTGACACTTCTGATGAAGAAGACCAAGACAAAGAAGGGGATAACGTGGTAATTGAATGAGGAGAGATAGAAGGAGAGAGAGAAGAAGGGGAAATATATGTAGATACTGGAGGGGAAATAATGAAAGAAGGAGGGAATGAACAAGAAAAAGGGAAAGAGAAGGGATCAGATAAAGAAATAATGTCAGAGGCACAAAGCTTAACTTCAATCCTCCAGGTTGCACCATATGAACCTATAACGACATCCGACAAACCTAATTGGTTTACCAACGAGATAAAACCCTAGAAAATAACCTACAATAGTGAATTGGATGGGGAGGATACGAGTATGACATCTATGAGAGAAGCTTTCCACCAGGCAGAAACCAATGCACCTGCCAAGATCATGTTGTATGTAACTCAGGACACTAGGGGTCATTGGAAAGCCCAAATAGCTATCTTGCCGCCGAGAATTGCTCAGACAACAGTCTCATCAGAAGGCTATATAATCAGGGAAGTAGATTTGGGTGAACCTATAAGAGAAGGGAGCAAGACACTAGTAGCCTTAGTGCTGAAACATGCTTTGGGGTTCATGAATAAAGATGAAGAAACCATCAAAACTTTAACGGACCAAAATGAAGCATTGAAAGGGTTCATCCAAAAGATGGTAGGTCCCATTGACCCAAATTGTTTAGAGGCTTCACTATAGGCCATGCTTGATAAAAGGGCTACACCAGATTTTCCGGTGGGTTTGACTCCCTCTTTCATCCAGGAAAGCACCGATTTGATAAACGACTTTGAACAATTCAGAGAGAAGGCAATTCCATCAATATTTAGGCCATACCAGAACATATTGGTTGAAGTAAATTCACTCATTGACCTAGTCAAATATGATGGGGGTATAGATTTGGAGGTGGTTAAGTGGAAAGCAGCTTTCCAAGACTTAGAGATAATTTGAAAGCATCATTTCCAAATTTTGGTGAAAGTCTATGAGGGCGAAGAATTGGACAAATTTAAGACCTAGACTAAACAAATGTCCAAAATAATTAAGGACTACCAGAAATGCCAGGACCTTATAGATGAAAATTAGGATGAGGTAATAAAATGGATCAATGATATAGATACATTCTTCATAGGGGTTGGCCTCAGCGTCTATCGGCATGAGAGAAAACAGGCTTTACGACCTTCCAAAGAGGTGGTCCAATAGTTCAAAGATGTTTTGGCCAGAGTTAGTAACAAAGAGGCCCTGTAGAAACTATTTCACATGACATAACAAATACAAAGAATGTTACAACATGAGGAAGAGATCACGTTCTTCGCTTCTAAATTGACTATCTTCAGGAAGAAGCAAGAACAAAGGGTCGCTAAGATAAGAAGGAAAGAGATCAATTTTGAAGAAGTCCAGGAGATAGTGCAGAGGCTCTAGGAAGCTCACCCAGAGGTCTTCACTCGATAGGCCTCCAAGGTTAAATTACCAAGTAGACAGGGTAGGATTTTTTAACACTTGGCCAAAATTCTGCCCAGGAAGAGTTTTTCGGCCTTTTGGCCTTTGATTTTTTGGCCATTCGGCCTCGAAAGTGAGAGATATTTTTTGGCCTTTCGGCCTCTTCAAGTTTTTTTGGCCTTTTAGCCTATGGAAAGTCTGAAGTTTTGGGACCTCCAATTTTTAAGGTTTTGAGAAACACTTGGGGAATTTTGAAGGCATTAAAGTTTTGGGGTAGAGATCGAGGTCTGAAAAACTAGGGGTTTTCTGCGAGGTCACTTTTTTAGACACCAATTAGACTCCAGAGCATATTAATGGACAACTTGAGTTTGTTTTGGGAAGACTCAATATTTCCTATTAGCTCCCACCGCCAGAAATAGTTCCAGATGAATAATCCAAGAAGGACCACTGGAATCAAGAAGAAGACTCCCAGTTCACAGGAGGAATTCACCTTCTTTCTCTCTCTCTTCTTTGACAGATTTTGCCCTCTTTGCATGAGAAAATGGATTGTAAATGGATTTAAGAATCCATGCAAGTTATATAGTATCAGTTAGCAGTAGTTTCCCTTCAGTAAAGTTCTAGTTTTAACCTTTGTTCTCTAGTTTAAACTCTCTGATACCCTAACTCCAAAAATGAGAGTTGTAGATCAAAACTCTATATATTGTAATTAAAAATAAATATAAAGGGATGACTTCTTAATACAATAAAGATCTACATTGGGTGCTTCATTCATGGTGTGTGAATTACTACTATCTATGCAATTTTATTGAATGTATGCTTGCATAATTCTTTATTTTCAGAGAGCTCTTTGTATTGTTGTGTTTCAAATTTGTGCTACCTTTAGTTGGAGTTTGCTGCTGTTTATCTACCTTGCTGTGATGAATGTGTGGAGGATGCTATGTTTGGGCTTAATGATAAATCCATCTTGTGAGTGCACACATCTTGGTGGCTTCATGATTTGATAGATTTTGAATATCTTGTACGAGTAAAACATATCTTCTCCCCAAACACTTGCATTTGTGGAGTAGTGAATCATGACATGGTCTGATTTATGCTTCGTGGGTTATTCTACATCTCTCTAGCATTCAAGTTGCAAGGAAGGGTTTATATCAGTTTATGTCCTTAGGGTTTTGCTTGTCTTTACAATTCACTACATTTCTTGTTACCCTCATCTCTTTAAATTCTGTCTTAAAATTCTAAAAATTGTTATCTAAAAAAATGCCAAAGTTGCATTTCATTTACAACACCCATACTTGTTAAAATGGAAAATACCAAAAAAAAAAAGAGGGAACTAAACAATATTTTATAGTTTGTTATCTTGAACATACCAGCAAAGGCCTCCTCATGAACAATCACATTTTTCATCAACTAAGTAACCAAGCAGGTTGTGACCCGACCCTGTAAAGTTGGCTTGTGTTAAAACCATGCTCAACAGAAGTGGAACTAGAAGGAGGGCCTCAAGACCCAAAAGCTGGATAATATTGGATCTTTCTCTCCAGAGAGATTCGAGCGTGTGCTTAGATCATCTCCAAAAATAGGTGAGTTCCTCAAACTCACTCACCACTGAAGGGCTTGCAACGACAAGGGAAAAGGAAAAGGTGAATCTTCTCACATTTGCCACACCTCAGGATCCTCTTAGACAGTCATTACACATCGTTACCCCAACTACTACCGCAGCCATCAATCAAAATCATAAATTGCCAAATCAACATTTGTAGCAACCTTGTCCAATGGCCTTTTTTGCTAACGCAACAAGGTCACCTTTGAACTTTGTTGGGCAGCTCCATGAGTTACCCAAAAATCTAGAGAAATTTTGTACATGATTCATATATGGTGAATCTAGGACAGCAGAAGAACACATCCGTGCCTTCAAGGAAATTTGCAACCGCAAAGAGATTTCCCACCAAGACATCATCTGTCATCTATTCCCATACACTTTGGGAGAGTTTGCACACAACTAGTACCTAAATTTTCCACGAGGGTCTATCTCAGTATGGAATGACTTCAAAACCAAATTCCTCAATCAATTCAAATTATATGTCGATCCGGCGGCAACACATCACCAGTTCATAACCATGAGGAAAGATCCTAAGGAGCCCATTGCTATGTTTAATCATCATTTTCACAAAATGCATCAAAAGCTGGAAGCTCCTTACACTATACCAGATGAGGCTGTCATACAAGTTTACCTAAAGGCTCTAGACCCATTTACCTCAATCTTTCTAAGAATGCTTCCCTCGACAGATAGAGATACAATTGAAAAGGTGTATAATGAAGCCATCACTTTCACACAACAAATGGACCCATAAGAAGGAAGCTATGTGGCTGTGCCCATCATGAGTAATCTTGTGGTCCCACACCCATTTGCAGAGAACAATCAAGCCTTGGCCAACCACTTGCCCATGCTAAATCCTATACCGGCACAACCATGTATAATCATGCCTCCACCCATTACTTATCTAGGATATGAAGCTCATAAAACAACATTTGTAGAATAGAGGGTTGTACCCAAGAGTGAGCCTGATGCTCTTATGGCTTCTGAGTTAGATGTCCTAAAGAAGACCTTATCACAACTCACTAGAAAAGTTACTAGAATGAAGTTAAACCCACCCCAAAGTCAGGGTGGATACCAACGAGTGTCTTCTGGTCCAAATACATACTCTCAGAATCCAAACATGGGTTTTAATGCATACAGCAACAACAACACACAAGAGAAATCATTTGGGTAGCAAAGGCCAAATCGGCCATGGAACACTAGACCAAATAATGGTAGCATCCCAGTAGATGATGCCAATACTTATGAGGCTTTAGAGGCCAATTTTGTCAAGGCTCCAACTAAGCATCAAGACCACTACATCTAGAATCGAGAGGGGACCCCGGTACAATTCAATGCTATGGTGTTCGATTCCTATGAGTGTTGAAGGGAAGGATGCTCAGAAGCTTATACGGGAGAAGATGAGTTTGTGTTCCCTTTTCAAAGAGAAAATGAGCCTGAATATTCTGAGGTGCACACCTTCCAAAATGATCAGCAAAACTCATATAACCTTTAGAGTAGAAAGAAGCCCCTCACCAATGACATACCTCTAGGAAAGCAACCGACTCCACCAGATCCTTGGGCTAGTAATAATCCCATACCTCCAAAGGGCCCAAATACTCCCATACCTCTTAGAACAAGTACATATGCTAGCTACCAAGGAACGGCCTGGTCAAATGACAAGTATAGTGCAGTGGATGAACTTAAGAAAACTAAGGTGAACATCTCTATGTTTGAACTATTGTAGGGCTGCCCATCTCAAAAGGAAGCCCTTTTAAGATCCTTGGATCATTCATAACCTGGCCCATTGACCAACAGCACCAGGGTGCCCATGTCCAATGTTAACACATTTGAGGCATTCCTAGCAGTATTCACGGATAGGACAGAGGTCTTGTCATTCTTAATCAGCCTACAGATGTTTGGAAAGAACCTACATAACTGCCTAAACAATTCAGGAGCCTCATGCAACATTATGCCCCTATCAATTTTCCAAAAGTTGGGGATGGTGCCCCAAGTAATGAACCGGGTGGTCATACAATTAGACAAAATTGAGGTTAGAGTAATTGGTGTGCTCAAAGATGTACACATCCAACTAGTTGCAAATCCCCGGATACAAGAATGCATTGATATACACATAGTGGACATCCTTGAGACTTATGGGATGTTGCTAAGCCGAGAATGGACTAAATGCTTAAGAGGATGGATCTCTATAGATTTCACCCAACTCTGGCTACCCTGGAGAGGTTTGCACAACCAGATCAAGATAGATGCAGAACTGAAGCTAAAGAGGATGATCACCAAATACAATTCCCCGAATGAAGTCTTGTTCACTCAAACTAATTTCGGCACTTATCGATTAGATGACATTTTCATGTTTCAGATCTGAGAGGGCGAAGAATCAGACCATAGCCCCATCCAAGGTATTATAGAGTTGAAGATTGGTGATGACATCTTCCAGAATTTCATCAATAGCATAACAACTAGCCTACGACATCTAGGCAAAGACAGATCCTAACATCCTATTACTACCTGGATACTATTGATTACATCAAGATAGTCATTCTGAGTTTACATGCCCCAGTTCTCAAGAGGCACTGTCACAAGTGTTGGCTCAAATTTCCCACCCAAATGAGCCACCAGAGGCATTGATGATAAAGGAAGATGAACTTGGGGTAGAAAGCAGGAATGATGCCACACCAAATATGGATATCCTAATCCTTGCAAACAGTTCACCCCAAAATCAAGATAGTGGGTCAGATTCTGGAGATAGAAGCCATGCCCCGAATATGCTTAGTGACTAGAGTACCTCGGATGATGGAGCATGCCCCCCTTACAAGGGAATACTGGAAGATAAAGGCGATGAAGATGACAAAATCCCCAAACCTAGGCATGGTCAACATACAGGAGAGTTAACTTCTTCTGACAGTGATGGAGAGAGAGGCCCAAAACCAAGAACCAAGGGTTTTTCTAAGAAAAGCCTGACCAAACCTAGCCCTACTAAACCACCTTAGATATGGAGACTGTGCTTTGATGGTTCCAAATGTAAACAAGGATCAGGCACGAGAATTGAATTGATAAATCCAAGGGGTAAGTCTTTCTATGCTGCTTATAGATTACAGTTTCTTTGTACTAATAATGTTGCAGAATACGAGGCGCTCATTCGCGGACTCCTCCTAGCTCATGAGAAAGGGATCAAAATATTGACGATGGAAGGAGATTCCCAATTAGTTTTCAAGCAGATCTATAGCCAGTATACTTGCAATGATAAAAGGCTCTCAACCTATTGAAATAGGGAATGGGATATGATCAACGACTTTGACACTTTCAACATCAAAACCATCTCGAGGAGAAAGAATGTTGTTGCTGACGCATTGGCTATTTCAGCTAGCTCATTACATATAATGGAGAAATCCAAACTAAAGAAATTCTCAGTTGAACTTGTGGCAGTCCTGGCCATTCCAGACAATGTCACTAACTTTCAAGTCTTCCAAGATGATCAACATATCTTAGAGTTTATCATGTGCATTGGCGTATTCAAAAAGAAGGTCATTGATGAGGAGAAGAATGGGGAGGAAATAGTTGAACCTGAAGAGCCTGATGATTACGGCGTCATAAACTTGAAAACCAATGCCACACCCAAGGGAATGGTAGAACTAGAGAGGATTTTTGATAGCGATAAGAATGCTATACGAAGACGCCCTGACATAACACCTGGTGGCAAAGAATGTGACACCTACAACCTGGGCATGAAAAAAGAACTAAGAGAAGTCCACATCGGAAAGGTAGGAACCAAGGAAGAAAATGAGAAAATGGTCTAGCTTCTCACTGAATATCAAGATGTCATAGCATGGAGTTATGAAGAATTAAAGACATATGAGACCTCAGTTATAGTGCACAACATCCCTTTGAAGCCAGATTCTAAGCCTTTCTGACAATGAAAAAGACCCGCGAATCCAACTATGGAGCCCTTAATTCAGAAGGAAGTCTAGAAGCTGCTTGACGCCAGGATCATCTTCCCGATTCAAGATTCTACATTGGTTGCAAACCTAGTACCAGCAAGGAAGAAGACTAGAGAAATCAGACTGTGCGTAGACTTTCAGAACCTCAACAAGTCCTCTCAAAAGGATAATTATCCGCTCCCATCTCTAGACGAAGTGTTGTAGAAGGTTAATGGATCTCAAATGATGTCATTTTTGGATGGCTACTCTAGGTACAATCAGGTGATGGTACAGGAAGAGGACAGGCTAAAAATAGCATTCACCACTAAATGGGGGACTTTTGCCTATCGACGAATGCCTTTCAGGCTAATTAATGCTGGGGCCACCTTCTAGAGAGAAATGGACATAGCATTCAAAGGATTGGTTGGAAGGTACATTATCATCTACATGGATGATCTCACGGTCTACTCAAAACTAAGAGTTGACCACATAAGAGACCTCAGAAAATGCCTCCAGAGGTGCAGAGAATTCGGGATCTCCCTCAACCCCAAGAAATGTGTGTTCGGGGTAACTGAAGGAAAGCTTTTGGGGCATATCATCTCCGAAAGGGGGATATCCATTGACCCCAAAAGGGTGGAGGTGATCCTAAAATTGACACCACCTCATAGCCACAAAGAACTAAAATATTTCTTTGAAAAGATCAACTTTGTCAGAAAATTCATTAGTGGCTTCGCAGAGATAGTGAAACCATTGAATGACATGCTCAAGAAAGACGCCAAGATTGAATGGGCCCTCCTCACAAAGAATTCTTTCAAAAAAATTAAGACTGCCATTGCCACGGCACTAGTCCTAGCCAGTCCTGACTACACAACCCCATTCAAAGTCTACTCTTTCACATTACAACACTCATGCGCAGGAATTCTCATGTAGAAGAAGAATAGTGAAGATGAAAGACCCATCACCTTCTTGAGTTTCCCTTTCAAAGATGCTGAGCTCAGATACCCAAACCTAGATAAAAAATCATTTTCTCTTGTCAAGGCGGTGAAGAAGTTTAGGCATTATATTTTAAGGAGGAAAGTCACTGGGATAGTTCCAAATGCGGAAATTAAATCCCTCCTGATGCAGAATGAACTGGGAGAGCGGAGAGGGAAATGGATGGAAATTCTGCAAGATTTTGACCTAGAAATCCAACCGATGAAATTGGTAAGGGGCCAGGGGCTGACGAAGCTGACCTTTGAGTCTGAAGAAGGTCTAGTCTGCCAAATATACACCGACCAGGGCGTGATCACGGACATATGGTACCAAGACATAGTGTACTATCTGTTATAGAATTGCTGCCCTGAGGAAATGAACAGTTCCTAGAGAAGAGCTTTAAAGATCAAAAGCAGCTCTTACATTCTAAGGAGTGGACAAGTCTACAAACGCAATTACGAGGGTTTGTACCTAAGGTGTTTGGATAGACTAGAGGAAAAACAAATATTGGTGGACTTTCATGACAAATACGAAATGAGACATGGTCAGCGGAGGCCACAACTCACCAAATCCTAAGGGAAGGGTATTTTTGGCCTATGATATTTAAAGATACCGGCAAGCACGTGAGATCCTGCCACACTTGCCAAACTAGCATGACTCAAGAGAGAAATCCAGCAATGCCCTTACAACCAGTATGTTGGTGCCCAAAAATGTTGAATTAGATTTCCTATGGACTTGCCAATCCAATTTTTAGAAAACCAATTATTTTTGGCCAACTAATGGGAATGATCGATTATGATCCTCTTCCCCTACACTTTTGGCTCTGCAGGACCAAGGTAGGTGAACCTTCACCTGAACAGGATTTTTATAGCAGATAAGTTGTGTATGTAATTCAAACTTCTATCTCTCAAAGTATGGCAAGTAGGCTTGAATAAATACAATTATAAGCAATATATCATAAACTATAAAATGAAATACTTTGAGTAATTGAAAGAATGTTTAGTAAATATGTATGTAAATTAAAATAAATAGATAGATAAGATATCACAAAACTATAACAATGAACTGAAT
>MU224529.1:33669-61913 GCA_018584345.1 Thuja plicata
TCTCTTGATCCCTCCAGTTTAAATTTACACGGATCTCTTGATCCCGCCAATTTTCAATTTACAATAATTTGATCCCTTTAAGAATGGATCTCCCTGATGGGTTGACTAGTGAGTAGCCACATTCACTGGGCAGTTCAATTCCATCTTTCTAGTTACACTTCTTATGTGGTTCACAATGAGACATAAGTTCTCATTGGGCGAGATAATCACACCCTCTCTCTCTCTACTTAACTAAGTGATGTCTCTCTTATCGTGATCTTAGGGTTGATAAATAATTAAGTCCCTTGGGGGCTTGAGGTTTTCTTTATCCCTTTTGGTTCTGATAATATTGTCTTTTATGTATATTCTCCTTTACCAAGAGTTTGTGTTGAGCTCATACTCTTGCTAAAGTGGGGGCTAAATGTATAGTCAGAAAATGGAAGCATTTCCATTGTAGATATGTTTAGCCTTCCGAGTAAGTGGTTTAGGGTCATGGAAAGTGCCTTGAATGGGTTCCTGATCTTGACATGGCTTCCTCACTATTTTGTTCCTCTTTCCATTCCTGTTTGGCCTGATTTCTGCATTCTGGACTGCAAACTGGTGATTTTGGGCTTCAGGATCAAGGTCAACATTTCAGGTCTATGTTGACCTCAACCCTAACCTAGGTCAGAGTCAACCTTGACCCTGACCTAGGTCAGGGTCAATCTCGACCTTGACCCAGGGTTCAGATCCCAGGGTCTTGCAGTTTCAGGAGGTCGGCCTTTGCAAAAAGTATTTCCCGCTTTTGGGTCAGCTGTTTCAGGTTTCAAAGTGTTGATTCCTAAATTATATTTAATATAGGTCCTCTCCTAGGGGTAAAGGCTTTAATGGGAATTTAATCCTCCTATGAAGGCCTCCTTGGAAGATTGTGCCCTAGTTTCATATAAAAGGAAAGCTTTCTCTCTCATTTTCTCTAACTATCATCAAGCAAAGAGAAGTCTTCTAATCAAGCATCAAGCATTCCTAATTGAGATCAAGCATTATCAAGTGAAGTTCAAGCAAGCAATCAAGCAAGATTTCAAGCAAGCATTCATCCAGTCAAGTATCCATTTTCATGAACGAGAGCCATTGGAGGCCATTGAAGGATTGAAGCTACAAGGTGCCCTTTTGGTGATCTCTCCGTCCATCTTCTTCCAAGCCTATTCCAAATTCAAGAACCCATTCAAGACTTGGTGTTGGAGATCTACAAGCAAGAGATTGAAGACATCCTACCTTTCTACATTCTACATTTGAAGCATACTTGTGGATTCAAGGATTCGAATCTGCTACAAGGATTCGAATCCGCTACAAGGACTTTTTCAAGCAAGGTGAATTTATGCATTTACTTTGTCCATTTCTGCAATTTCAATTACATATATTTAAGGTTAATTCCAAAACTAGGGTTTGACCAAGGAAAACCCCTCCCTCAAAACAAATAATCTCCTTTTTCTTGCAGGTACAGGTACAAAACAGTGGATTTGAACCCAGATCTAGATACCCTTTTTGGAAAACTTTCAAGATCCGCGAACAAAGTCACTTTCGGATCTGTGCAGGTCAGGGTCGACATTATTGGGTCAGGGTTGACATTTGTGGGTCAAGGTCAACCTTTTTCATAAGATAACATTGGAACAGAAAATGATTTCTGGGTTTTGTTCGTCTCTGCGTTTCGGTTCGGTATCACTTGTCAGTTTTTCTAGAAACACTCTACAGACCTCATAAAACAACATTCTTTGATCTATAATATTTCAAGGTTAGTGCATTTCTCCTATCTCTTCAATTACTATCATATATAATTTCTATACATATAATTAACAGAATTTAAGGTATCTCCTTTGTTATTCTCCTTTCCAAATAGTTGATTCATTTGTGCATGAACCCTTCTCTTGGGTTGATCAACTTGGATCTCCCATTTGTGCATTTGGGAATAAAAAGGGAACATCTTATCTTCTCCTTAATCACAATTGCAATACTTAATCAATATAACTCAATTAAGGTTAAGTGATTCAATACAATCTAGGCAACTTAAAGAACAATTTACACATCAACTCTTTACATTTCAAGATAATCAATCCACAATCATTCTATAAATCAAATTAACCCCCAACACACATATTTTATCTTACATTTTGGTAACCTCTATCCCATATGTTACAGTTTCCTATCAAACTCCCTATCTTCCGTATCCTCCAGTTATAAACAAATCTTTTAGCATTAAAGATGAAGATTGGATTTGATCTGTCAAGGGTTTGAAAAGATTTCACAATAACTCCTCCAACCTGCCTCAATCCCATCTAGAATGTTCTCGGACACTTTCTAGGTAGTATGAAAAATATTATTTTGTATTATCTTCAGTCCTCTCTAGAACTATCCAGTAGCCTATATATTGAGGGTTTACATTTTTCTTAAGTACTCTTTTCAGAGTCTAGCTACAAACAGCTGTTAGAGGAAAGAAGGTGAATCTGGATGTGATGAAGTTTTGAGTCTCTAGAATGATATGACTGAAAGTCATAGAGCTGCAGCTCAAACAGTCAATGTAATGTTTTATTTTATTTAATATAATCTCTGCTTGTTCTATATTATTTTTGGTCCCCAGTTTCTACATGTGGTATCAGAGCGAGTCTAGAAACCATACATCTTTTTCATTTTCTTGTGCTACATTGCAAGCCAAAAACATTGTATTTTGTTCAAATGGTGATGTGAAAAATATAAGGCAAGACTAGTTGCTAAAGGTTATTCACAACAACATGGAGTTTATTACAATGAGACATTTTCTCCTGTAGCCCGATTAGACACCATAAGAATGACACTTGCCATAGCAGCTAAAAACAAATGGTCTGTTTATCAAATAAATGTAAAATCAACATTCTTGAATGGTTATCTTGATGAAGAAGTATATGTGGAGCAGCCACCCGGATATGAGATTTTGGGTCAAGAAGACAAAGTCTACAAATTGAAAAAGGCATTGTATGGTCTCAAACAAGCCCCAAGAGCTTGGTACAACATAATTGATTCATATCTTTTACAAAATGGCTTCGATAGGTGCAACAATGAGCCTATGTTGTACATAAATATTTCACAATAACTCCTCCAACTTGCATCAGTCCCATCTAGAATGTTCTCGGACACTTTTTGGGTAGTATCTTTAGTCCTCTCTAGAACTATCCAGTAGTCTATATATTGAGGGTTTACATTTTTCTTAAGTACTCTTTTCAGAGTCCAGCTAGAAAGAGCTGTTAGAGGAAAGAAGGTGAATCTGGATGTGATGAAGTTTTGAGTCTCTAGAATGATATGACTGAAAGTCATAGAGCTGCAGCTCAATCAGTCAATGCAATGTTTTATTTTATTTAATATAATCTCTGATTGTTCTATATTATTGTTGGTCCCCAGTTTCTACATGTGGTATCAGTGCCTTGTTCGATCATGTTACTGGGAGTCAAGAAAGTCTGTTGTTGCTAAATGAACTCATTGTTCAATAAGTAAAAGTATTCATGAAAGAGCTAAATGTAATTGTATTCTGTTCAAGAATGAGATGAAACTCAGTCTTTGTAATGTCTCAGTGAAAAATTGTTAGAAGCTTTAAAGAGTCTTCTTGTATTTCTAAGATGAGTCGAACCTCTCACAAAAGTCTGAAGCCATCAGTTAAGTCTCATTGGATCTGCAGTAGAGTTGGTTTGAGGACATGCTTGCTCATTGTTAGTGTAGATGTTGTTGTATTCTCAAAGGAAAAAGGCCACAAAGGATGATATGGGTGTTTCTCTGTCCAAGTTTGAAGATATGAAACTGTTTTGTCTAACTAAAGGCAACAAGGGGGCAGCTGCAACAAAGAAGAATTTGAAAAGTATGAACGGAAGAAAGTAAAACAAAAAGAAAGAGAAAAGATGGAAGAACAGAAGAAAAAAAAAGATGAGTATGAAAAGTCAGATGCATAAGTATGAAAAGACAAAAAAGAAGAGTTTGCAAAGGAATAGAAAAGGGATTCAAGGAGTGTTATCACAAGCCCTATCTGAAGTAGGGGATAGTGTAGTGTTTAAGCTATTGTCCAAGAAAAGAAAACAATGAATAAAGAGAGTCGCTGAGGAAAGTGAAGTCCTCTTAAGTGAAGGAAAGGGCTGTCACATCATTGACTGCAAGGTTAGAGAATGAAGAGAGTCGTAGCTGCAAAATGACAAAAGTGAAGATACAGTCACAGCTCTTAGAGAATCAATTATTGTAGTAGTAGTATCAATAGAAAGAGGTTGCTCAAGTCACCAGGGACTGAAGAAGGTGATTTACTGGTAAAAGGAAAGGTTTCTTGTCAAAGGTAAGATATGAATGAAGTTTTTTTGAGAAAGAAGAGATGATGTGGTATGTTTTGCATTGTTACCAGTGTCCATCCCGAAGTTGGTTTTGTAGATTAAAGAAAGTTTGAGAAGTTTGTATGAGTAATTGTCTAGGTTGAGGGAGAGATTGTTGTGTATGATGAGAGAGATTGTGTACAAATTAAGGAGTTGATAAAAGAGATCAAGATGAGAGGAGGATATAAAGAGTGCAAAGCTATTAATAGATAAAGAATTAAAAAGATTGAATGCCGCAGAATTCTGTTTCTGAATTTGTTTGAGCATGTTTGAGGCCAACAAAGCCCACGGGGATCCCCGAGCACCTGTAGTGTGACTCTATGGGAGGTGTTGATAAGATAAGTGAATCACACCTGAACCTACAATGGACTGGTAACCAAAAGGGCCAGAGCTCATGGATAGAGCATCCCAACACCATAATGGGATTTCCTAGGTTTGAGGATAGAGCATCCCAACACCATAATGAGATTTCCTAGGTTTGATCTCTAGAATTTGAAGATCAATGAAAGAAGTGAATAAGTAGTAAAGTATGATTGAAATAAGTAAAAACAAATTGAATTGTAGTTGAGATTAAGGGGGAGTGTTGGAGATTGTAATCTCAACCACCCAAATACACATTAATACTTGTCGATGTTTCCTATCAAACTTCCTATCTTCCGTATCCTCCAGTTATAAACAAATCTCTCAGCATTAAAGATGAAGATTGGATTTGATCTGTCAAGGATTTGAAAAGATTTCACAATAACTCCTCCAACTTGCCTCAGTCCCATCTAGAATGTTCTCGGACACTTTTTGGGTAGTATGAAAAATATTATTTTGTATTATCTTCAGTCCTCTCTAGAACTATCCAGTAGTCTATATATTGAGGGTTTACATTTTTCTTAAGTACTCTTTTAGAGTCCAGCTACAAAGAGCTATTAGAGGAAAGAAGGTGAATCTGGATGTGATGAAGTTTTGAGTCTCTAGAATGATATGACTGAAATTCATAGAGCTGCAGCTCAATCAGTCAATGTAATGTTTTATTTTATTTAATATAATCTCTGAATGTTCTATATTATTGTTGGTCCCCAGTTTCTACACTAAGCATAGCATCCCCATGAGGAAATAAGAAATGTTATGTCTTGGCTGTTTAAATTGTCATTGCATTTGCATTAACCACGCAGGTAAGACACATTTTATTATGTTTATGATAAAATCTAAGAATAATCTCTTGAAATCTTTCACAATTTGCTCTTTTTTCAAATAAAAAGTATTCTAAATTTATGCTAAAAAAGACCAATTCTATTTTCTAATTTACCTTTCCTACTTCTTAATTATAATTTGGTACGCTGAATAGGCCTGGAATTGTCCCGCTATTGTACTTTTATGTCGCCTATGATGAGCATCTCTAGAAACTTGTATCGGACCCTCTGCAACAAACATCAGAATATTGTGGCACTCAGATCAAGCCACAATATTCGTTGACACCAAAAACAATGGCTTTACACCTGCCAATTGTATTTTCCTGTAAGTTTCAAAAGCCTTTTCCACACATCCATTGGGTTCATATCGCAATCATTGCAGTCCATGAGATGGCGTTTTTGCGCATTCGAGAGTGGTGTGTGGTCCAATTTGCAGCTAGTGCATTGTAATTGAAGTGTATTACTTTGTTTCTCTTTTCAGTTGTTTGGAAAGCCAAAATACTCAAGTAGAGGAGTGCAGAGTGCCAAAATACCTGAGTAAATGAGTACCATCTTGACAAGATCAATATAGATGAGGAGTGCTGCAGATGGAGTCGCCTGCAAAGCATAGAAACCATGGTTGCTGCTGATTTGAAGAAAGGCAAGAAACTTTCATGTTTGAAGGCCAATGTATAAGCGATACACAACAATTTGAGAAGGCACTTATGGTGGATTAGTATTTTGTGGATGTATAGTGTGTTTTGTGCTGCAATTATGAGAAGTTGCATTGTGGATTAGTATGGTATTTTAAATCTGGCTCAACCGACCATTCAGTCCACATTTTTTTGGGCCACCTCTTCACTCTTATTGGAAACACAATTCTAGAATATCTTTTTGGTTTTTCTGGCAAAAATTTGTGGTGATTTAGTTTTTGATGTGTTTGAATTTGGGTTTTTACATGTTGAAATTTGATCGTGGGTGTCTATTTTGTATCAGAGAATCATGGAATGTTTTGATGGTATTTTGGCTTATGTTTACTTCTGAAATTGTTTTGTCATTTCGGTGTTTTGTTCCAGCAAATGATTGAGACAAATGGAGAAGGCTTTCTTATGTGTCATTATGAATTTTAATAATAAATGCAACTCTTTACAATTTTGTTTATAGCAAATGATTGAGACAATTGGGGAGGGCTTCCTTATGTGTCATTATGAATTTTAATAATAAATGCAAGCTTCTTTGAAAGGTGTATTGGCTTAGTGTAGTTTTATTTCAGATAGAAAGGCTGAATAAGTGGAGAGGGCTTTCTTATGTGTCATTAAGGATTTTAATAATAAATGCACGCCTCTTTGAAAGGTGTATTGGTTTAGTGTAGTTTAGGTGTATTGGTTTAGTGTAGTTTTATTTCACGTGGAAAGGTTGAATGAATGGATCACAACTTTTATTTATAGCAAATGATTGAGACAATTGGTGAGGGCTTCCTTATGTGTCGTTATAGATTTTAATAATAAATGCAAGCCTCTTTGAAAGGTGTATTGGTTTATTGTAGTATTATTTCATGTGGAAAGGCTGAATGAGTGGATCACAACTTTTTTTTAAAGGTGAGTTGCAGTTATGTATTTAGGTTGGAGGTGAAAGAATTGGTCTGCCGTCGTCAAAAGTGGTCATTTTAAAGAGGATTGCTAAATGATCGGTGCTTGTAGTTGAAGAGCATGTTCATGGTGAGGTGATAGAATGTGCTTGTGTCTTTGGTTATTTGAATTAAAGAAGGTTGTTGAGATATCCCTCAAGAAATTATTGTTGTTGTAATTTTGTGAAGTTATTAATAGTATTTGAGAGGCCATTGAAAAGAGGCCAGTCTCAACAATGTATGAAGATTGAATTACTGGATGGTTGTTTATGGACTAAGTGTTTTGGACAAATGTTTAATTGTGAATCACCTTTGTTAAAAGGAAAAACCAAAGAATGTATTAAACTTGACTTATTGTAAGGGGTGCATTATTGGTTGTACCCGACACCCCAGACATTTTTGGTTTAACATATTGATGAGCCATGTATCTGAAAAGGATTCTTATAAAATTGTCGAGTACAGTGGCTAGGTACCCATGTATCTCAGTAGATGGATTTCTTTTTATATGGACTCAATAATCAACTTTGATGTAGGTACAAAAGGAGAAAAGCCCAGAGTGATGTCGGTCTCACTGTTTTTGATAGAAAAAGCAGCAAGAGGGTGCTGGCCCGTGGAATAGAGGACTAGTAGCACATTAACAGCATATTAATGGAACTAGTCAAAGCTGTAAAGCATTTAGCAATATAATCTAAAACACCTATTCTAGTTCTGCCTCTATCAAAAATATAAATGACAGTACTACTCCAAACGATTAAACCAGAGTAATTGCTACCATCAGTAGCATAAAAAGTATCAGCAATAAGCCTCGCAGGGCTATACCAAAACATATAAAAACCAAAATTAACCCCAATCGCAAAACAGGGGATCTGAGGGTCAAGCCCAGCCAATATTCTCTAGTGATGTCGGTCTCACTATTATGATGGTGTGTGCTCATTATAACTAGTGCATGCTTAGTTTGTGGTAATCCAAAACCACTTGAGTGCAAATTTTATGGCGATCTTCAAACCATTTATGAGTGAGGTTTGTGGTTAGCCAAAACCACTTGAATGCAAAGTCTGTGGTGATCTTGAAACCACTTGAGAATTGTATTAGTTAGGGGTAAGTCATAGAAACCTAAAGTGATTACATGATGAGGGGAAGTAGTTTGAAAGATGAAATTCAATATGTGATTGTAAATGGGTACCTAAGAAGGATTTAGGCCAAGGTCCATCTTTTCTAGATTATGGAGGGATATCTAAGACAATTTGATAATTAATTTATGGGGGGATGTTAGATAATGTTGGAGTAAATAGTTCTTATTGTTTACTACATACTTAAGTTTACTTAGGTAACCTCATTAATGAGGTAGATGGATGTTATTGAGTCCTATTTGGACTCTAACATATCCTAGAGAATATTATCGAGTTCTATCAGAACTCTACTTCCTCAAGGTTGAGACACTCGTCTCAACCCTATCCTTTCCTTCTATTTGTTCTTTCCTATTTAAGCAGAGCTTATTGTATGTTTATACTCACCTTAATCAATACATTTCTTTTGTTGATAACATCATTCTTCTAGTGGATGTCTATAGACTGGGTTCTAGGTGTAGGATAAATTATCCTAACATGGTATTAGAGCCAATAGTCTTACATATCCTTCCAATTGTTCTTGAGAGTTTTCATTAGTTTCTTGATTCTTGAAATGTTTGGTTTCTCTCTATAGTTTACCATGTTTGCAGATCTAATTTTTTTTCTTTGCTCATGCTTCTTTTTCTGTGATCTATGAGGTCTTTTATGAGTTTGCAAGCCATGGGCAAAAGTTGTGGTGTCAGATAGTTTGCACATTTTTTACATTGTGGAAATCCATGTTTTGCAGTGTGGACATGAATGCTTCGTAGTTGTTAGATGTCCATCGTAAATTGTTTCTGATAGATCTATGAGTTCAGTGGCTTTGAAATCAATTTTGGTAGGCATTTATGATTAGAGCCTTCCTTTGCCCAGTGACTTTTGACTGCCATCAAGCCATATTATTATTTATTGTTGTTTTCAGTCATATGTGATTATTGTCCACCTTGACAAAAAAAATTTTGGCATTATTCACTTTGTAATAAGAGTGAATCACACTTCCAAGGAATGTGCATGTGTTTAATTTTTGTTATTCCTCAAATATCTTGCCAAGTTGATGCATGCAACTCTATGTTGTTAGCCTTGGTGCATTGGCAAATCTTGCAAGATCCTTCTCTTAGCCACACACTATTTCTCAGCAGAGAGAGCAAATTAGATCTGCCCAAATAATCAGAGATAGATATTTGGCGGAGAGAGCATTAGATTGGCTCCTGCATTAATGTTGGGATGCGATTATTTGTAGTTCGCCATGCATAATGGTGTTTGTATCACTGATTTTTTTGCAAGATCAACAAGAGACCAATCTTTCATCCACTCTATGAGAATGCTTAGAGGACTGGCAACAGTGCATCTTTCTAGGCCCAATTTCAGTTAGAGGCACATCATACGATCTAGGTTTGAGAGTTATCTAAGACTAAGTAGATGGTAACAAGTGCTCACAGAGTGGGAGGGCCCATTTCTTGCAAATTATTGGCATTCACTGTTATTGAAGTCACCACCTTTATAGTGATGGGAGTTCTACTTTGCAGATACCCTGTCAATGACGCATTGGACAAATTTGGTCGATGTATGAGTCTTGTCTTTTGTAATGAGTAGTCGCACAGATTTGTGTGGGCCTTTACATTCACACCAAAAGTCGATTCAAGCATGGTCTCACATTAATTATAGCACTGACTTTCAACGCTTTTAATAGCCCGTAATCAATCTGTGCGTGGTTCAACGATGACTCTCCACCTGTATGTAGTTGAAGCCTTTTGTTGTGTATTTAAATTTTGGTGGTGACTGCAGTCATTTATTGACATTTTTATTTGATTGTGGCCCTGTAATTTTACACAGTTTCTACGTACACCCTCCACTACACCAATGATGATCTAATGAATCACGATTATGCGGGATGTTCAATTTACTGTGTTTGACGAGGTCGATCAGATGCTTGTTGTCGATGTTGACAAGCTTGGAGCGAGTCATTTTTTTTTTTTGGTGAGGTGGTCTTACCCTTGATCTCTTATCGGAGCTACTCACGTTGAGACTCGATTATCTTGTCCATATACACATTGACGGATTAGCTTTTCACGAGCTCCTGCTCGCAAGTACTCAAGTATGGCTTCTTCTTTGCTACTCATTCATGATCAAATGAAGTGTTTGGGAGCTCTTGTGGATTCTACAAGTATTGGTGTAAACTTTGATATCACCAGAAAGCTGCTTCGATAAACTACACTGTGACAAAGGTATTTTCTGAAAATTTTGTGATTTCATGCCACTTTTACTAGCTTGAAGTTGCATGTTGTTAATGTTATTTCTCTTGAAAAAGGTTATTATTTGGGAATTGTACAATCAATTTTTATTTGTTTGGGGGTGTAACTGGCATATTTTTCCTTTGTGTACCCTTGTCCAATATGTCAGACCTTAAGATTGAGTTGCTCACCCCACATAACTATCACACATGGAAGCTCAAAATTTCACAATTTCTAAAATCTCAAGGTCTTTGACAGCTCTTGGAAGCTGAACAACCCGAGTTCACCAATGCATTTGAGCATTTTATTCATATAAACAAAATGGATGAGGCAAAAGGACTCATCAGACTTCATGTGTTAGATAATCTGTTATTTCACACTGTTGAGTGTAAACACCAAAAGAAGCATGGGATAGGGATAAGCTTTCAGGGTACTAATATGGTAAGGTCAACAAATTCAAAATCTTGTAGCTTGAAGTCGATCTCACTTCTATTTCCACATATGCATTTCCCTCTATTCAAGATTTCCTTGCACAGTTCAAGTCACTTTTGTCTCAGTTGAAAGGTTGTGGTCATGTCAAAGAAGATAAGGAGTCTATTTTTTTTTATTGTGTCTAAGCTTAGAGGTCCTTTCCAAGTGTTTGCCTCTACCTTCTATTCTATTATGGATGCTATGGTAGATGATCATAAAATTCCCTCATTTGAGAAATTTTGTGATAGATTAACTAGGGAGCAAGCCAGGTTAATTCAGATGGATGCTCTTTCTAAGAGTCATGCCTTGATGGCTCAATCTCCTAAGGGTAAAGGTAAGTATAAGAAGAAGTGATAGCCAGATTCATCTTAAGGAGGTAAGCCTCCCTATAAGCCTAAGGTGAATAATGATCAAAAGAATAAACATCCTCCTCCTCCTCCTCCTCCTCCTCCTCCTCATTCAAGAGGGTCATCTTCAAGGTATAAGAAGAAACAGAATAATTATTCATTTTAGGGGAAACCCAGGCATTCTGACACACCATAATCTTAGGGGCTAGAATCATTAGAAGAATATGAAGAGGCATAAAATTACAGTGCCTAATTCTTCTTCCTTAGGAAAAGGACAAGCCCTCTCAGCTAAGGCTTCAACATCTACAAGTTTCATTTTTATACTTGATTTCGGTGCTTCACATTACATGACTCATTATTTTTATCTTCTCGATTCTCTTTCTGAATTCCTACTTCACATATTACTATTGAGAACTCATCACAGATTCCATTTCTAGTGACAGACTCAATTTAGATGCACAGTGGTAGCACTAATGATGTTCTTTTTGTTCCTAATATTTCAGAGTTCTATATATCAAATTTTCAATCATGATGAAGGAGAAATTTTTGAGCTTTCCCCTACTAATGTGACTATTAAAGAGATGCAGAATCCTGAAAAGGTCATTGATACATGCACAATTGATCATGCAACTTGTTTATATAGGTTTGACAAATTTGATTCTTTATCAAGATCATCCCTTATTTATCATGTAGATTCTATGAGAAAGCTTTGGCACAAAGGTTAGGGCACCTAAATTATAAATATCTTTAGCAAATGAGCACACAGAACTTGGTAATTGGTCTACCTCATATCTCTTGCTCAGATGGAGTTTGTTCAGGTTGTGTTCTTGGAAAGCATCACTGAGATCCCTTTCCTAACGGTATAACCATTCAAGCTTTGACTCTCCTTGAGTTGGTGCATAATGACCTCATGTCATATCCAACTCCTTCATTTTTAGGGTCCAAGTATGTGCTTACCTTTATTAATGACTTCTCCAAATGCACACGGGTGTACTTTTTAAAGTACAAGGATGAGGTCCTTTGCCATTTCATGACCTTTGTTTCCTTTGTGGAGAAGTACTTTGGATATTCCCTCCAGAATATTTACACAGATAATGGGGGGAGTCTATCAATCATGCATTCAAGGAATTATGTCATACTCAAGGTATTCTTCATCAGCATATAGTGTCATACACTCCTCATCAAAATGTTGTGGTTGAGTGGAAGAATAGAACCTTACGAGAAATGACCAATTATACAATTCAGTCTAGGTTCATGGCTCCACCATTTTGGGCAAAGGTTGTCAATTGTGCCAACTATATTTAGAATCGTATGCCTCACAAGGGAGTACTGAACATAAATCTTGAGGAGGCTTGGTCTCATGTCAAACCTAGATTATCATTTTTCAAAGTATTTAACAGTGATACAAGGACATTCATTCTTGATAATCAGCGCAAAGAAATGGAGAAGAAAAGGCAACGTTCATTTTTGTTGGCTATTGTGAGGATGTGAAGGGATATCAATTGTTTGATCCTGCCACTCGAGAGATCCATCTTCATCGTGATGTTCACTTTGATGAGTCCTTTACTCCATAAGATTCTCCAACATAGGCCTCTCCTTCTCTTCTTCCATGTTCTTGTAAAGATTTTTTCCCTCCAAAGCATGATGATAATTATGCTCCTAATGCTACCATTCCAGATGATGGTATTGATCTAGTTGTGACATTACTCCATCTTCTCCACCACCTACACCTATTAGATGCTTATGGGCTTGAATAGTTTTTGAAGATGTTGGTTCTCTTACAAGTGATCCCACAACCACTCGCCTTACTCATTCCCAAAATTTAGGTATTAGTCTTTTGAGTCATGTAATCTCTACTCATCCTTAGATGGTTTTAGATGCTTCAGGTATATCAGAATAGATTATAGGATAGTGCTATGGATGAGGAGTATTCTTGTTTAATGAATAATCATACTTGGGATTTAGTTCCTCTTCCTAAGGGAAGAAAGTTGGTTCGAGGCAAATGGGTGTATAATACCAAATTTGCAGTCGATGAATCTGTTGATAGGAATAATGCTCGTCTAGTGGCTAAGGGATTTTCTCAGGGTGAGGGTATTAACTATTTTGAGACCTTTTCTCCAATTTCCAAAATGGATTCCATTTGTCTTGTACTTTCTATTGCTGCATCGAAGGGTTGGTCAGTGTTTCAGATGGATGTGAAGAGTGCTTTCCTGCATGGTGATCCTCAAGAGGAGATCTATATGGAGTATCCACCAGGTTTTGTGCATGATTTTTCACTTGTTTTTAAGATTTAACCTTCATTATATGGTCTCAACTAAGCTCCTAGAGCTTGGTATGAGAAGATGGATAGTTTTTTTCTTTCTTCTCGATTCACTAGATGTCATTCCAATCCTCTAGTTTACATTTCAATGGCATGGGGGGATCTTCTCATTCTTGTTAGTTTGTTGCATTATTTCCTTGGCCTTCAAATTCATCAGTCTTCTACTGGTATTTCAAATTTCTAGCAAAAGCATGTTATTGATTTGCTACAAATATTTGGAATGGTTGATTGCAATCCAACCCCTACTCCTTTTCAGTTAGGTGTTGTGTTACAGTCTACAAAATGCACTACTCCATCAGTGGATGCTACCTTGTATAGGTAGTTAATTGATAGCCTTTTGTACCTGACACATACTCGTCCTGATATTTACTTTGGAGTTAGTCTTGTCTCTTGACTTCCAACCTCCATCCCTTCATTTCCTTTTCATACTCTTCCAGATCCCCCACATGATCCTATCCTTCCAAATGATCTGGTCATTTCTAATATTCCACCGCAAGATCCTATTTTTCCTCCCGATCCTCCTTGTGATTCAAGTACATATATGGGAGTTGTTCATGAACTCCATACAAGTGAAATGAGTTCCTCTTCTTCCATCTAGTCTGATCCATTTCATGATTCTATGATTCTTTCCATATCATATCCACATAATAATGGACTTGTGTCTTT
Organism: Thuja plicata; assembly: GCA_018584345.1. Classification (NCBI taxonomy): domain Eukaryota; kingdom Viridiplantae; phylum Streptophyta; class Pinopsida; order Cupressales; family Cupressaceae; genus Thuja; species Thuja plicata. The sequence goes on from MU224529.1 coordinate 47,929, forward strand.
TATAAAGTATCCCTATGGTCAAAGAAAGAATTATTAATTCAAAGGGTTAGATCTCAATTCAAAAGGTATATTAGAACCCTTCCATGTCAATGAAATTTTGGTGGCCATGGTATTAATAACAAATATCAATATCAAGCTATTTGTATCTGTTCAAAATCCAAATCCAAATCCAAATGTATAATTCCCCCTTCATCCCTTCCATCTATCTTAGGTCCATATATTCCTCCATCCACTAGCTCACAATCCACTTGCTCTTTTCCATATGCAATTCAGCAAAGGCACACATCTTTGAGACCATTTCACCCATCTAAAAGGCCTCCATACAATTCCTATCCATCCATGAATCTCATTCCCCTTCCAAGAAATTTTGATGCCAAACATAAAGTCCATAAGTCAAGTAATCCACATGCTATTAAGGATCAACATGTCCAATCTAATTGACATGTAAGAATAAAGCAAGATATGATCCTAAAATAAAAATAAATATCAAAAAGGTTGCAAAGGCCCTTCAAGCAAAAAGAAAATTCAAAATAAATATGGGTTCCTAAATATCTTATGTAAGCAATTCATTCCGAGGACCCACAAAAAAATGAAAAATGAAAATGCATGTGGATTCCTAAGAAGATTCTTGAAACATAAAGTCATAAAGAAATATCCAAAGTTTCTATCCCTCCATCTAAAAGCCTTCCATCTTCCAAATCCATTTTGGATCCTTGTGTCCCAAAATCTATATCCTTTCCTCCATCAAATCAAAAATATCCTTTTCCTCCATCACTACATCACCCCTCAAGGTGTGTGCCAATGTTCTTCTTGCATCCCTTTCCATCCAATCAAAATAAAGCCTTCTTATATTCACTCCATTATCCAACACCTATTTTCTAGCCTTTCATTCAACCTATCCAATCCTTTTCCTAAACCCTCTTCCCACTTTATCCAATCATCCATTTTATCTCCCTTTTTCATCGCTCTACCAATGTCTTTGAGTATATTATCATATTCATGGTTTGTTATTTTTTACCTTTCAGGAGCACTATTCAAAGAGTAAGGCACTTTCGTGCTTTTTACATCTCATGTCATGCGTCCATTATCTTCCAAAATGTCAAAAAAAGAAAAAAAAAATGTTTCCTTAATGAAAACATGGCAAACAGTCGTCTTGGTGACATCAAAAAACAAAATTAGTACAGAAAAATAATTTTTTCCAATAGTGAGAACCTGACAAATGGGAACTATGCATAATTTATGAACTTCTTTCATTCCATACTTGGGGGAATACTTCATCCATTTTTTCCTATCATATCAAACCCCTGTCATTATCCTCCATTATCTCTATCATTTCCTCCATTATCCGATGCACGTCCCTCATATCCCCTATCGTATCAACACCCATATTCCCCTTTCCCCTAATTTTATCTTGACAAGGCTAGGGATCTCCCTAGAAGCATTACATACACTATTTGCTTTACATTGTTCATCACCTTTGGCCCTTATCGTATATTTTTTCATATTTCCTTTGGTCAATATTGCCTATCTTAGTCCCAACCTTCAATCCATATCCCTTATCCCCTTTGTCCCTTCTTGATCTTGCTTATTATATCGATATTGTGTCCTTGTCCTATTCATATCTTTCCATTTTCCTATTCATATCCTATTCATGTCCTATCCAGGTCCCTATCTTGGTCTTGATATAAAATAAGGACGTAAAATGCAAAACATCATTTCAAAGAAACCTCTTGACATATCGATTCCTATACATTGCATGTCATCTAGTGCACCATTTCATTCCCATATCATTGTAATGCTTAGTCCCTCAGCTTGGTCGAAAAAATGTTATCCCATTTCGTGGATAGTCCTAGGTGACCTCAACAGATCCAATGCAAGTGACCCTTGGCCTTCATCCATCTACCAGTCCATTTCTCCTTCCATAATGTCCTTACCTTGCTAGACACAAGGGGAATTCATTACACATTTCTCATGTAAATACATAATGTCCTAAAAAAATTCAAATATGATCCTGAAAAAAAAATCCCTAAAAAATCAAATATTATGCTAAAAAAATCCCTAAAAAGGCATAAAAATTCCTGAACAAAATCCTAAAAGTTATAAAATGTCCTGAGAAAAGCACAAAAAAAAGAATATTTTCAAAATCATAAAAAGTAAAAATCATCAAAAATCAGTAACAAGTATCATTTTATGACACTCATTTCATTTCCTCATCATGTACATAATTATTTTTCCTTTCATAAATAAGTTGTCCTTTGCGACAATACAAGAAAACATCTGAGCAGACGCAATCTGAAGACTTATCAAAATTTGCGCTTAATGAAATTATGCATTAACGAACAAGCTATCCAATCAATTCAGCAATCAATCAGATTGAACTTGTCCTATCAATCAATCAACAACAAACATCAAGAAATCCTTTATCAAACCTATCATTTGTCTTGTGCAGAGTGTGGTATACTCGAAACCAAACAACATTATTATTAGATGGGGTAATCCATTCCCGAAAATCATTATCATTATCATCAAACAAACTATCAAATTTGACAATAAGATCAGAATGGTTGTTGACTTGCTTGGTTCAATGAGCCTTATCTTTTATTGATTTATCTTTGGTCTTGTTCCTATGCTACTCCAAGATATCACTGAGTGATGAGAGTGGTTAGGATGGTTCATGGTCCTTTATTTTGATTTTTTCTTATGTTTGTGTGGTGTCTTTCATAAGTTTATGGGGCGCGTATGCCATATACTCCAGGGTGGATGGAAACATTCCTTGTATGCAATGTGTTTGTTTTTATGCAAAGGGATTTCATTATCACCCTAAATTTTTGTGTCATGGTGTAAAGATTACATTTTTCCATATTAAATAAAGCTCTTATGATAATAATGCAGTTATGAAAGGAATCTTTCATCATTACTAGAACTCTTCTCTATCTAATTTCTACTTTTTAATAATTTTTCTTCTGTGAATCCTAGAAATCACTTTATTTTCAAAAAAATTTCATCATGTCAATTTCAGGGAGCATCCTACCTCCATTTTGTCGTTCCACTCAGGCATGATCTTTTCTTTGAACCAACACTCATAATCGCAACGTCTCAAAGAGGGGCAAAATGTAGACACCCAAAAATGGTTCACACCTATGTTCCCCCTTTTTTAACATGTCTTTTATCTTGTCATTCATCACTCAATTGATTACTAACATTTCTCTCATAACCTGTGTCACTTTGGCCAAATTGATCATTTTCAAATCATTTCAATAATTTCAATCATATCAAATCTTCCTAAATCAATCAAATTCGATCCTAATCGATCCTAAATCATATCAAATCTTTCTAAATCAATCCATGTCATTCCTAATCCCTTCCTAAACAATCCAAGATCATTTCCAACTCATTCAATCATTTTCCAATCACTCTAGGGCATTGTCAAAGCTCATCAATGCCTAATCAAATTACTTTCAAATCAGTCCAATACTATCGAATCTGATGACATTATTTTTCCATTAGTATGCAAAGAACACTTTCAGTAAGCATACATTGAAAGACAGGACAAAGATAAAACCAAAAATGTAGATATAAGAGATCACCGCAAAATGCTAAGTACAAAGGAAACCGACGACACATTTTTGTGTGTAAACCGAAATTGCAAAGTGGAAAGGATAAAGAGGAACCCGAAAGTGGAACCTAACAAGCAGTTCATAGTGCAAACTGAGAGAATAGTCATAGAGGAACCTGAAAGATAGTTCAAGAAGGAACACCAAGAATCAATCTACTTGACTTTAGAGCATAACCGATCGACAGGAACCGAAAGTCAGTTATAGCCTGCAAAAAGTGGATCTGACTTCCACGTCAGATAAAATAATATTATTCTTTTTATGGAGTCTTGATTTGTTTATAAAACCATTTCTTTAGGGACAAGAAACATGAATGTAAGTGCTTTAATCAGTCTAACTGATTTAAAACACATAGACTAGGAGATCAAGGTAAAGTTGTAAACCTGTGATCTTAGAGTTAACATTGTCTTACATGAAACTTGATTAGGTCAATGTATCTTATAAATAGATGATGCAATCATTCATTATTATATGATGTGAGAATGGATGAGAGGATGAATGAAGCATACAAGCACATCTATGGATCAGATTGAAAGTTTCAATAGCCAGAATAACAAAAGGTGAATTTGGTTATCAAGAGCCAAGAGCAGAGACTACCAAGCATTAGAGGTATTATTCAATCACATTAGGTGATATAATTATTCATGTAATCTTAAATGGATCTGTAATCAACAATAGGAGATTGCATACACTAGGTCAAATCGTAATTTTATTACATTCTAACAAGTGAAGCAAAGTGTAAAAATCCTTTTAAGGAAGGTGGATTTAACAGTCCAACTATAAATCTCTTAACTGAGTGCACACTCAACAGTGTTGCTAAAGCTCTTAACAAAGTAGACTTTAACAGGTCTCCACAGATAATCTTAACCAGGTAGATCATCAAAAGTGATCAAATTGTAAGCCTTAACTGACCCCTTCCAATCTGTAGATAGTGAAGAATTTGTGGGTGTCATCCCCACCGTAGTTTTTACTTCCTAACAGGAGTTTTCTGTGATATCATATATTGTGTTATGTGTCAATTAATTTCATAAATGTTTCTATGAATGTTCACATGTTTGATCAAGTTTATGAATTGATATATCTTACATCAACATACCATAGAACAGATGGTTGGATAAACATTTGATAACTTAAAGGATAAAGGTTAAAAGATACAAAAGTTTTAGAGGTACTGATTCACCCCTCCCCTCTTAGTACACACTTCCCATTATTTCCAACAATTGGTATCAGAGCTAAGTCTCTTAGCTGGAGAAAATATTAAAGGCTTAAGAGAAAAGATCATACAATGGAGAAGTACAAACTTGACAAAAGTAATTAGAATAAGAAGATATAAATTTAGATCTTCTATGAGCAGTATAAAGAAGGTAGAATCAATATGAGACAACTGTTAGATGAAAGAAAGATTATGACATCTCACTGCAATGAAATAGATTACCATGAGGAAGAGATACCAGATTTCTTTGAGTCTTCTGGATCAAATAAAAGAAAAGCATCAGAAACATCAGAAGAAAGCATCACAAGCCTAAATGAAATCAATCAACATCTATCTAGACAAGTGAAATCTCTTCAAATCAGTCAAGAGACATAGATGGTAAGAAGGATTGATGCCATGAACAGTGCTAGACAAGTTGAACAAGAAAGAACACTAGCTATTGATGATATAAGGAAGATTACTGAAAATCTATAAGAGAAAGAGTCTGAAATACAAATACTTACAGAGCATCATAATGAGATTACAAATCAGATTATTCTTATGAGTTAAGAGGCAAATAGAATGAATTTTGAACTCATTGAAAGAATAGAAGCTATCGGTGAGCTAAGAGAAGAGAATGAAAAGTTGAAACATAAAATAAGAATTCAGTAGAAGCATAATGAAATTATCAAGAAAGTTGGAGAAAGCAATAAAAGAATGGATGATTTTCTTGAAGGACAACGAAGAGCCAACAACAACACTGGTCTAGGATTTACCAAGAATGGAGAATCACCCAATCAAGCTGATCCAAAGAATGTCTATGAAAATCCAAGACCAAGAAATCTAACATGCAATCACTATGGAAAGCAAGGCCACACATCAAATGTATGCAGAGGCAAAATGAAAGGTATTCCTAAATCCACATCTTCATTCATAGGATTTTGTTATAAATGTAACAAGAAAGGACATAAAGAATATGAATGTAATTCTGAGATGAATCAACCAAAGAAGGAAACCTACATGGAAAAATATTGTCCTACTTGCAAAATGAATGGGCACACAACTCTTGAATGATGGAAAAAGAAAATGCAAGCATGGAAGCCTAAAGGTCAAGAAACCCCCTATCAATCAAAAATATTCGGTAACTAGTATGTATGGGATTACACCACATGGAAAAATTGTACAACATGTGGAAGATTTGGTCACATTTCTGCAAACTGTATGAGATAGTGGACTAGAAAGTCTAGAGGCTGGACTAAGCCTGGAATGGCATGCTTACAGTGTCATAAAGTTGGTCAACTCAAGAAAGAGTGACAGATACCAACACATATCCCAATGGAAACACCATTGAAGACATCCGGAGAATGAGAGACAAAATGTGGAGAAAAGCTTCAAACAATAATGAAGTTGGACTGAGCAATGCAAATGGTGACACCCCATGCAATGGATCTGGTGACATCACCACCCCCACCTAAGCAGAACAAGTAAGTATGGAACTTCATTACACAATGTGTTTTTTTACATCAGTTCCATAATATGTTGATGAAATGCAAAATTAGCATAAGTAAACATGCATCATGATAGTACTTGTTGAAATTTATGATAACTATTCCATCAGGCATACATACCAAAATCCATCGGTATATGCTCAAAGATGAAACTGCCTACATTTACTGAGAAGCATCGGTTAATATGAGAAAGAAAAGTTGCTAGTGTAAATCAAGACTCGTCGGTAATCAAGCAAGTTGAATACGTTTTTTGCGCATAACACCGAACCCTGTCGGTAAAAGAAAAGAGTTAAAATGACCACCCTGAAATGTCATGTTGTCATTGAAGAGAAGTTAATGTTTTAATAGAAGAACTCCGTCCTCACACAGTGAGGAGTGGTTGAGAATTAATGACTCACTTTTTAGGGAAAACACCTATAAAAGGGTGACGGAAGTATTTCATTCTTCACCACGACCAGAGCAGAGCAAAAAGAGAGAAATTTTAGCAAACAAAAAAGATCACAAAGTGAATTCAACTTGACCCACAACACTCCAATAGATCAGTGATCACTATAGGTGTAAATAGTAAGTTTCTACGGCAACCAAGAACTCTATTTATGCATTTTTTAGAAAGCCCTAAATTATCTGAAACAATGGCCATGACCTCAAGAACCACCAAAATGAACAAAATCAAAGAGGATAAGGTTAAACATATCAAGAACTCTACCTTTGAGGAGCCTCACTACAAGATTTTCCTAGAGGTTGCATCACAACCCAATAATGGTGGAGCATTCTCATGAATACCAGCTAGGGTTTTGCTTGTTTAAGATGTGTGATCTTACATCCACTGCAAGATTGTAGAAATTGGTGATTAGAGGTGGAACAAGATTACAAGAAGTTGTTTAATGAAGATGGATCCATAAAAGATGAACACAAACACATACATGTGAAAGGGGTCACTAATTCCCTATTGTTCCTGAAGGCATTCAAGACCGAGTGGATTTGGTTAGTACTAAGTCGAATGCACAATCACAAGGTATGGATGGATGAGCCAAAATTATAACTCGAGATGTTATCCATGTAGTCACCGGTTACCTTGTAAACAAAAAGGTAAAGGCATTAAAACACCCACCCAAGGATGAGATTCAGAAGAACACAGGAGAAAAATGTGATGGCAGAGGACTAAAGGTATCTACTATAACCGATGAGGAACTTAAATTTGAAGCATGTGTTCTAGGTTATAAATTCTTCCAAGCTAGCAGGATGAACAACATAGAATCTGGTGCAGTAGATACAACATACAAGATTGTAAAGAAAGGTACTCAATTGGATCTGTCGGCACTTCTACTGAATTAGCTAGAAGAAAACTTAAGGACAATAAGAAATGCTAAGACAAATACATGTAAGTTTGGATCACTTATCATGTGCATTTTCTTTTACTTTCAAGAATAATTTCCATTAGTAGGATATGTAAAATGGGATACCACAAAACCGGTCACCATGCAAATCAGTGAATACATAACATCATTGGGAGACAACATATAGTATACATTAGTAAACTTTATTCACTTTTTAGTATGGATATTAGGAAGCCTTGCACGGTTGTTTTTATGTTTTAGACATAGTTACTATACCATGTACATATACACAGATTCAGATGTTCAGTAACAATTGAGTTATGTTACTCTATTTACCAGACACAATTTCAAAAGAGTGTTCTCAGAAAGCCGACAATAATCTTATTGATTCTTTAGTTTCGTATATCTATGTGATATGTGTGTTCAGATTCATGTTTATTTATGAGTCTACGACAATTAACCAAAGGTGCTAATTGTGTTTCATCCGAAGCATGACGATTGGGTAATTTTGGTGGAGCCGACTATGTGAAGTGATGCATCTATTTAGTTTGAGTTGCGTGGTTCTAATTATGTTGCGTGCTTGGTTTGGCTGACTAAAGAAGCATTGAAGGGATTCCTAAAGCTGACAAAGATCATATCTTTTGGAGAAGATACTTATAGTAGTTCATTTGAAGATCACCAAGTGTGAATGATAAGAAAAGAGACAGAAGAAGGACATAAAAAAATGTTGATTGTTTTAGGACAGTAGAACCATTTCATTCATCAGATAAAGATCTATGTGAAGAAGCAAAGAGTATATACAATTCGTTGGAGCTGATCAAGACAGCGGGTCTAACTAAACAATTCATTTTCAGATATAGTGTATATCTATTTTACATAAGGTTGCAGCCTTCACCATATGAAGCAGTGAGCTTTTGGACAGTGAGTCCTCACCCCTAACAGGGTTATTTGTAAAAGACTCCTAACAGGGTCTAACCCTTAACCAGGTCACTGTACTTATTTCTTTGTAAAGATCAACTCCTAACAGGGTTGTAAGATCTTTTAACAGGGATTATTATACTCAAGTACAGTTCTTTGTGGGTGCTAATTGCCATCGGGGTTTTTACCTAGTTTGGTTTCTTCGTAACCAAAATTGTGGTGTTCTATTTTGTGTTATCTTAAATGTGTATGTGCTTATGATATTGTGTAATTAATTAGAGAAAAGAATTTAAATTGTTGATAACTGATTCACCCCCCACTCTCAGTTATCCCTTAGGACTATTCCAACAATTGGTATCAGATCCAAGTGCCTTGGAGAGAAATCCTAACAGATTAAGGTAGATCAAATGGCGTACTTCAGGAAAGAGAGTCCTAATTTTGATGGATAGAATTATCTTGACTAGAAGAACAAAATGATAACACATCTTCAGTGCGTTGGTTTTGAGATTTATGAGATTTCTACTCATGCAATTTGTTGGTGTTTGAAAACATTTATGCTAACTTGAGCAACCAATATACCTCAAGACTAATGTTAGGAGTGGTTAGTTCCAAGTGTGAAAGCTTTGTAAGGTAACTAAACCAACTATAGGGTCAATACTGCCCTCTTCTACTTCTGGCTCTGCAAAACCAAGGTGGGTGCACCTGATCCAGACTAAACTCAACTCTTTACAACACCTTCTACTTCTAGATTTAAACAACAAATGAATGGTAGATTTAAACAACACCTTCAATTTCATGCCAAACAACATTCTTGTACTATTTTAACCTTTGATTTTTTGAAGCATATTTAGATCTTATTTGAGAAACAACTAATTCAGAATCCCTAATGACTCTGATATATATGATCTTGTGTTTCGAGGCTAATCTCAATCCTATCAATAAAGCCTCATATTCTGCTATATTATTTGTGCAAGTGAATAGCAGAGAATATGAGAACTTGTAGGTCTTACCACTAGGAGCTGTTAGTAACACTCCTGCACCAGCTCCTTCCTTTGAGTTTGCAACGTCAAAATGCATTGTCCATAGGTTACTCTTATCTGTAAGATTGTCCCTTTCTTCTAATAACAACATGTGTTGGACATCTTCCTCCACTTTATTGTCTTTCACTTGGAAAGATCCAAGATCTGTATCCAGAAAGCAATTCATTGCTTCATCTTCACTCTCCTCAATCATATGAGGACTTCTGACTTCTCTAGACACCTTGATATTTTTACCAGCTATGTGAAATGTGGAAAATGAAAAATCACATTATATACTACCTCCCATCGAGGCACTCCATTTCCTAGATAGCAACATTCCATATTTGGGCAGAATCTCAACTACTAAGACACTCATTTTTAATATCTTTTCTGGGAATGAAAGAAGTGTATAAGACAACACCTTAATGGTACCTATGATAGGCACTTCTCTTGAATCCATTGCTTGACATCTCCCATGAGGAGTATCAACCTATAGTCCCATTATTTTTATTATTTTTGCAGGCATGACTATATTTGATGCACCTGAATCAATCATGAAATTCTTGAGCATCTTTTCATTAATAACCAGTGTTAAGAAGAAAGGATCAACAGTTCCTGAAGGAGGAATGACATGATTTGTGTCTAAGAAAACCTGAGGGATTTTAGAAATAATTTCTTCTGATTCTTTTCCCTTTGTATATGATTTTCCCTTGTTGTTGCTTTCCTTCTCATCCATCTCTGATTTTGAAGCTTTTGTAATGAGAACACTATTCATCCATGCCAAAGTTGTCTCCTTATGCTCAGGAATCCTCATCATTTCCAAAAGTGGAACTCTAACTATGATTTGGGAAATCAATTGGCCCATGTCAATAGGAGCATACTCAAGCTCAGAGATATTTTTCTTAACAGTAATATTTTTATCCTGATTTTGAGTATTCTAATTTTGTTCAGTTCCCCTAGCATCTCTTGGAAATGAGGTATCAACCACCTCTGGTGTCTTAATCTTAATCTTTTGAGAAATACTAGGATTGCTTGGTTTATCTATTGTTTTTACCTTTATCTTCTTCACATTCTCCGTAGATTTTTCTTTTTCTGATGTCTGGTTAGGGATTGTTCTTGGCTCTGTCACAAACATACCAGATGGTGTGCTAACTTCATTACCCACTGTTCTATTTCTCAAATTATATCTATTTTGTGCTTGGGTAACCAAATTTTTAGTGATTCTAGCCCTTTATGCACTTGAAGGCCTTATTTCAGTGAACGACTCTCCTCCCCTTCCAGTATTACATCCTATTTTATCAATGTCTTCTTCCTTTTCCTCAAAAGAAAGCATATCTTGATCTTCAACTTGATTTTCAAATTCATCTTCATTTGATGAAGACAACTCCTAACTTTTTTCTTGATCATCAGATTCATCACTTCTTGAATTTGCATATGCCATTGTATTCCCAACATCATCATATAACTTTTCCTCATCTTCCTTTTCTTGTTGGGATTGACTTGGATATTTCTTCTGAGCAACAACACAAGTATCTGGATTATGAGGGGATTCACATTCCTCGCACCAGAATTCACATTACACATATTAGTTGAATTTCTTTGAAGAGGATCAAGAATATCTTTGTTTGGCCTTTCTGTCCTTTGTGGGATAATGGGCCTCCCATCCTTGAATTGGGTATTGTATGGGTAGCTCTGCATCCTATTTTGGGGATTATAATTGTTATAGGATGACCTATCATTGCTTGGAGTTCTAGGACTCTTATTTTCTTCTGGTTTTAGGTCTTTTATAGGATTTAGAATCTGCTTCATATTGATTTCCTCTTTAGGCTTAGCATTTGAAGGCTTATCTAATTCTTTCTTTACAGGCTTGCAATCTTCTCTCCTACCCATCTTCCCAGATACTCTCCTATTAGTTTCTATATTGACAGTCATTTTGTAGGCTTCTCTCATGGTCCTTGGATTTTTGTCTCTCAGGAGGTATCCCATCTTAGAATCAAATGCATTGAGATAAGTAGCTAAAAAAACTCTGTCATCCAATTTCATAACCTGAAAATTTTTTATGCATAGTTCTTTGAAATCTTATGTTGAACTACGCAACATCTTCATTTTGATTCTTCTTTATATTATTGAATTCATTCAACATGAATCCCTCATTGGTCTTGTCACCATATTGTTACTTAAAGTAGTCAACTAGTTCATCTATTGACCCTATATAATTATAAGGCAATCCTCTAAACCAATCCCTAGCATCCTCTACTAAAGACTGAATAAATATTTTCATTAATACATCCTCATGTGCAATTTCACAATCATCAATCATATCCTTAAAATTTTTCAAATGTTCTTCACATGTAACTACATTATTTCCAGTAAAATTGGGAAGCTTATCTCTAAGTTTGCATGGAACCTCATTAGGATAACCTTGGAAATTATGAAAGGAAAACTATTTGTACCTTTCTAAATGAGTAAATTTCCCTTGGAAAACAGTGTTGTCTTGAGAAGCAGAGGGTTTTTTATTTGAAGTTGTAGCTACTTCGGGACCAAGCTGAACAGGCCTTGTCATCTATCTAAGATAATTAGCCTTCTTCTTCATCTCCAAAGTAGTAGCCTCCAATTCTTCTAATTCAAGATCCTTGGCTATGAATTCCCTTTCAACTCTATCTCTCTCAAGATCCATGTATAACTTAGACATCTGATCCACAGGTTTCTCAAGATTTTTAGGCTCATTTATTGAAACTCCTATCATTCCTTGTTTCCCCTTATCTTTAGGACCTAGCTAATTGACTATTTGAATAACAGGTTCCTATTCAACTCTTGGAGGTTGATGACATTAATTTTGCAATTAGTACACTTAGTGAAAAACATTGACAGAGATCACCGGCGGACTACAAGCATTACTGGTGGACTACAAGCATTACCGATGAAAAGTAAGCATACCCGACAGAACACAAAGGTCATGAAAAATGCTAAGTATGGAATCGACAAGCATCACCGGTGACTAGAAGCATCACCGGTGACACAGTTTTGAGAACAAACCTGATAGGAATAGAAAAGGCATACCCAACGACAAGTTCAAGAAAGGAACACGGATGACCAAGAAAATCGACCGTCAGAACCGACAGTCAGTTAGAGAACCCGCAAATTATGGATATGAGTTTTATACGATGGATAAAGCAATGTAATTCTATTTATAGAGTTTTAATTTGTTTTAAATCATAACTTGAGGGTCAATCAAGCTTTATGTAAATGTTTTAAAGCATCCTAACGGATCAAAACCATGTCTAACTAAAGATCAAGGTCAAGTTGTAAACCTTGGATCTAGAGTTAACTTGCGATGTATGAATCAAGAATTGAGCCAAAATCTAGTATAAATAGATGTTCAACTCAATTGTGAGTTATGAATTCATTATTGATGATAGCCACGAAGAGCATCTAAGGAGCAAAAGGTAGAATTCATGCAAAGTTTAGAATTAGATCACATGAGTTGTCAAGAACACACAGAGGCTACCGACGAGAAGATAAAGGTATTATTCAATCATGGAAGGATGATTACTTATATGTATGAAGCTTAATTGGATCTTTTATCAGCAATTGAAGATTGAATAAATCATCAGATCAAAGACTTATGTAGTTGCATTCTAACAAGTGCATCACATCTAAAATATTTTTGTAGAAGGTGGACTTAACCGTTCTTTACAAATCTCTTAATAGAGTGCACACTTAACAGTGTTGCTAAAGCTTCAAATGAAGTAGATCTTAACAGGTCTCCACTGTGATACTCCTAATAGGGTAGGTCATCAAAAGTGACCAATTGTAAGCCTTAACCAGCCCCTTCTTATCTGTAGATATTGAAGTCTGTGGGTAACAAACCCCACCGTAGTTTTTACTTCCTAACAAGAGTTTTCTGTGATATCATATCTTGTGTTATGTGTTATCTATTTTCATGAATTTTTCTATTATGATTACATACTAAAAGAACTTATGATATGATTGCATATGCATAAAGAAAGATGAATAGTTAGATAAGATAATTTACAAACTGATGATTAAGGGTTAATGGGTTAACCAAGAAATTTTTTAGAGGTACTGATTCACTCCTCCCCTCTCAGTACATCATCTCAATATAATTCCAATAATTGGTATCAGAGCTGAGTCTCTCTCTTGAAAAGCTTAAAGAATTGAGAGAAAAGATCAGAGGAATGGACAGGTTCAGACTGGACATGACTATTGAGAATGAGCAGTTACATCATTTGAAGAAATTACAAGTATACAAGAGATCAATCTACATCTGACAGATCAAATCAAGATGCTGCAAATTGGTCAAGAGACTCAAATGGTAAAAATGATTGATGTCATGAATGATGCAAGAAAAGCTGAAAATGAAAGAACACTAGCCA
>MU224529.1:62038-86874 GCA_018584345.1 Thuja plicata
ATACAGATCATTGGTGAGCTAAGAGAAGAGAATGAAAAATTGAAGCATGAAATCAAAGTCCAAAATCAACACAACGAATTGATCAAAAAGGCTAAGGATAGCAACAAAAGGATGGATGATTTTCTTGTTGGACAAAGAAGAGTCAACAACTACATAGGATTAGGGTACAATGAGAATGGTGAATAATCTAATCAACCAGATCAGAGGAATGCTTTCACAACCCCAATATCCAAGAAACTGTCATGCAATTATTGTGGAAAACCAAGCCACACCTCAAACATCTACATAAGCAAAATGAAAGGTATTTCTCAAGCACAATCTACTTTTATTGGTAATTGTTATAAATGTCAAAAGAAAGGACTCAAGGCACATGAGTGCAGATCCAAAGTGACAAATCCAAAGAGAAAAACCTACATGGAAAAGTATTGTCCTACATGCAAGATGAATGGGCATACACATAAGGAATGCTGGAAAAAGAACAACAAGGTATGGACTCCAAAGGAAACTGACAAAAGATACAAACCAACAAGAACAGGTAACTCATATGTTTGGGACTATAACACATGGTTAAATTGCATAGCATGTGGAAGGTATGGTCATATTGCTGCCAACTGTATGAGAAAGTGGACTAGAAGGTGAAGAGGTTGGACCAATCTAGGTATGGCATGCTTACATTGTCATAAGGTTGGACATGTGATAAAAGATTGCAAAGACCGACTGACAAACACAAGTACACATCCCAATAGAAATATCATTGATGACATCAAAAGAATGAGAAAATGGATGTGGGTAAAATCCACAAACACTGAAGGTGCTGGAACAAGCAATGCAAATGGTGACACCTCATCCAATGGATCCGGTGACATCAATACATCTAACTAGATTTCACAAGTAAGTATGGAACTGCATTATAACAAGTTTTACTATGCATTGGTTCCATTACACATAGTTCATATTGTAATATTAGCATGAATAAAGATGCAATATATTGTCATTTTCTAAACTATTGAAAAGCAACCATCGGTTATTGGGCACAATTTGCATCGGTGAACACACACAGAAAAGTTAGCACTACTTACCAGAATGTATCGGTCATTACACAAGCTAAGTGTAAACCGAAGGATATCAGTGAACATTGAATCAACTAAAGCTATCTTCGCAACCTCACCAACAATCATCAGTGAAGTCTCCAAAACTGCTAGCTACCCTGACACTTTGCAGAGACACTGAAGATGTTATGAATGTTTTACTGATAAAAGCAGTATTCATAAACCGATGAGTTGGTAAGCATTAATGACAACTTAGGGTGCAAAAAGGTTATAAAAGCCTGACGGGTAAACTCATTTTTACACCCACAATTTTTGAGCAGAGCAGACCAGAGAGATTTGAGAGAAAATTGGAAAGTGACCTAGCAGAAGTCAAATTGACATAAAGCATTCACATTCACAGGCAATCACAGAGAATCAGTAAGTAAATACACTCACTGACCGCACTGTTTTATTTTGCAAAAAGCCCTAAATTGTAACCAAGATGGCATCGACTTCTAGAGTAGAGAAAATTAAGGATGACAAGAAGAAATCCTTCAATCTTGTCAGTAGAGGAGTGTGTGCTGAACCTAAATACAAGTTACACCCTGAAATAGCTTCACAACCTGACAATTCTGGAGCATTCTCCTAAATCCCACCTAGGGTTTTACTGGTAGAGGATGTAAGGTCCTATATTCACTATAAGATCTTGGATATAGGAGATCTAGAACTAGATAATGACTATATGGCACTATGTGATGATGCTGGAAAGCTCAAAGAAGAGCACAAACACTTGGAAGTAAAGGGACTCACAAACGCACTACATTTTCCTAGGGTTTTCAAGATAGAATGGATTAAGATTGTTCTTAGCAGAGTTCACAACAAGACTCTATGGCTAAACAAGCCTAAGGCAATAAAAAAGGATGTTATTCACATGGTTACTGGTTATCCTACAACCGATAAACCACAGGCTCACAAACACCCATCTTTGGCAGAAGTGGAAAATGTGACTGGTGTAAAATCAAATAAATGTGCACTAAAGGTCAACACCATTACCAACGTAGAGCTGAAGTTTGGAGCATGTGTTGTTGGATACAAGATCTTCCAAGCAAGCAGAATGAACAACATATCTAGTACTGCTATGAGCACAACATACAAGATTATCAAACAGGGGAAGAAGATGGATCTTGCAGAGATCCTATTACATCAATTTGAGGAGAACATGTGCACAATAAGGTCTTCAAGGACAAACACATGTATGTTTGGTTCCCTCATAATGTGTATATTATTTTATTTTGAAGAATACTTTCCTTCCATTGGAAAAGTTACATGGGACACAAGCAGACCCATAACCATTCAGATAGGTGAATTCATAGAATCACTTGGAATAGATTTTGATAATGTGATGCATGAGTATTTCAAAACCATAAAGGAAATGCTGCAAGCAAGAAGTAGAATTATGGAGAGTCTGATAGAGGAACACCGAGAAGAAATATGTTTCATGGTGGATACAGATTTCACATACATGCAAGAAGTAGTTCCAAGGAAATCATGGCTTTCAAAATTGGAATATGAAATCAAAATAGGATTAGCAAATGAATTCATTTAGGCACTATTAAATGAACCCATAGACAACAAGAAATTAAGATTTGGAACCTATGAAGAGGCCAAACTGAAAATTAAAACAAATCTTGTTGTCAAGACGGCTCTAAAACAATAAAAAAGAATGGCAAAGAATCTGAAAAAGAACTTGAATATATCTTCTGAAGGAGAAGAAGAAGGAGAAGGTGAAAAGGAACAACAGGGTAAGGAGGAACTCACCAAGGAACAACTTCCCATCGTTGATATAGTAGAGCCAAATGAATCAGAGGAAGAAAAGTCTGATTCACCACCTCCTCCTCCAATTAAGAAATCTAGAACAAGGAATCAAACCGCAAAAGATGCAACTCCATCTCCCATGGTGAAAGGAAATGTGTACAAGAGGAAACCTAACACACCAAATGGAAAGCAACCAGTTAGGGCACCTGCCAAGAGAAGGAAATATGTTCAGACAAATGAGGACTAAGAGGACTCAGCAATGGATGAACCTGACGCTATGAAACAAGCAAAGGAAACAACAAAGGTTACATCACCAACTGCAGACATTGATGAAATATGTAAGTATATTTATGAAGCTGCATCTATTGGACATCCTAAGATTAGGAAATGGTTAAGATGGGATACAGTAGAAAAAAATAAGATTGAAGATGCACTTATTGCTAAGATGTGTAGACACTAATATGTCCCACTACAATTCACTACACGTGATGTTCCACAAGAACTATTGGATAGAATATCTTCTAGATTCACTTTTGCACTCCATGAGGAGAAGAGGATAAGAGAAAAAGTACTGGTCTCTCTTATGCCTCCTAAATCAACAAGAGAAGAAATCAATGAAATCATGGATAAATATGCAAAACGATTCTCACCCAAATTGAGAGCTTATAAATTTCTTAAAGAAAAACTTATAGAACTAGAACATGACACTCATAAAATATGGAGTGAGATACTCAATCCTGATGAGGAGAGCAGTCATGAAAAGGAACCTATCACCAAAATAGATAACTCAACAATTGAGTTAGACAGTGAAGAGGTACAGATCACAGGCCAAAAATAGACTGAGACTATAGATGAAGACTAACCAAAAGACGGTGAAGATGATCAAATGCCAGCAAGCCCCATCTACATCAGCGTAGATGATGAAGAAGCTACCAAAGAAGAATTATCAATAAAAGGTAACTTAGATGTTGATATAAATGATGAATCATGGTTAGACAACATTGTCAATACCATTACAGGAAAAGACCTTGCAATAGAAGTTTGAAAAGATGAAGACATCAATACTGCAAAGGGTAATACCAACGGACAAGACATAGCTATTAACACTACAACAGTCAATACACCGACAAACATGAATATATTAATAGATGCTATTGATATTCAGTCAAGTCAGGATAAATCATCTAAGAAAGATGATGATATACCCAAGGATATGGGTACATATGAAAATAAAGTTGCATCCAACACTCCAATGGATACAGATACAGAAATGAAGGATGCAACTGATGATCAACAAGATGTATCAAAAGATCAAAACAAAGAGGCAGATAACAAAACTGATAATACATTAAGAAAGGTCAAAGAATAAGATAAGAGTGAAGGAGTCAATAAAAATGAAGGTATCAAACTTAAAGAAGATACATCTGTTAATACACCCAAGGAAAATGAGGAGATGTCTTCACCAAACTAGCAGGTGGACTCAAAACAGATAAAAAAGGAAGCCTCATCTTCTTGACCCTCACCTACTAAGTCAACCCAATCTCACACTTTGTAGATGGTGGTACATCAATCTGCCACCCAGCTAAAGAAGAAGAAGAAGAAGAAAATAGTAAGAAAGACATCTTGGCTATTACACTAGATGAAGTCATAGAAGTTCCAAACTGGGATATAACCACTTTGGACAGTGATAAACTTCAAGAGTTTGTTGTGATATGTCAGAGAAAATCTATACAAAATAAAATGATACAAGAAAATAGGGAAATAATGGCACTTGAAAAAGCAAAAGATATACTCCAACAACTTGTTCTTGAAGTAAAACTTGAAGCAAATGCTATAGTAAAGGAACAAATTGTTGTTCTTACCGATGCCATCATAGAGCAAGGTATAGATGCAGAACAAGCTATGGAAGAACAAGTAGAAAATAAATGTCAATTTAAATTAATTGATAAAATAAACCAAGAAGTGGCATTGAACAAGGTAAATCTCTCTGAAATCACTAATGAATTAGAGCCAATGATTGCTGAAGCAATCACCTTAGTTTAAAAGATGTGCACACTTGAGAAATTTGCAAAAGAAAATAGTGACAAACTAGCAGAGATAGATCATAATGTCACAACCAGTGCACAAATCCTAACCTCACATGCCAACAGTATAAAGGCACATCATGACATGGTCATAGAGGCAAACAGGCTAAGGCTAGAAATATGGGATGCTGAAACACAACTTAGAGGTGAGATTACAGAACTATAGGCACATATTCTACCTAATCTTACTATTTTACAACAACATATTTCTGATGCAAGAAATCTTATAGCAACCCCCGAGATGTCTGTAGTAGATAGCATCTATGATATACATGTATGGATTTTAATGGAGCACTTGGCTCTAGAAATGCTAAAGGAGAAATGGGAAAAGATGATGGAGGAGATCAAGTCCTCACATTCCCACCTTTTTGACAAGCTGTAAGTACCTTTGCCTTTAGAATCAAAAAAGGAGGAAAGGAAATGTATATAGTTATGTACAATATATATATCAGAAGAGAAAAATAAAAGTACATAATGATATGTATATATACTTACAATTACCGACATATACATAGGGGAGTCATTCAAATGACTAAGGTAGAAGTATACACAGATGTACATACTAATACACTCAGTATGTTGCACATATTATGTTTTTGATACTAATGTCAAAGGGGGAGATTGATGACATTAATTTTTCCATTAGTACACTTAGTGAGAAATATTGATAGAGATCACTGGCGGACTACAAGCATTATCGACGGACTACAAGCATTAGCGGCAAAAAACAAGCATACCTGACAGAACACAAAGGTCATGAAAAATGCTAAGTATGGAATCGACAAGCATCACCGGTGACACCAAGCATTACCGGCGACACAATTTTGAGAAAAAACCTGATAGGAACAAAAAAGGCATACCTGACGACAATTTCAAGAAAGGAACACTGATGACCAAGAAAATCGACCGTTAGAACTTACAGCGAGTTAGAGAACCCGCAAATTGTGGATCTGAGTTTTACACAATGGATAAAGTAATGTAATTCTATTCATAGAGTTTTAATTTGTTTTAAATCATAACTTGAGGGTCAATCAAGCTTTATGTAAATGTTTTAAAGCATCCTAATGGATCAAAAACATATCTAACTAAATATCAAGGTCAAGTTGTAAACCTTGGATCTAGAGTTAACTTGTGATGCATGAATCAAGAATTGAGCCAAAATCTAGTATAAATAGATGTTCAACTCAATTGTGAGTTATGAATTCATTATTGATGATAGCCACAAAGAGAATCTAAGGAGCAGAAGGCAGAATTCATGCAAAGTTTAGAAACATATCACATGAGTTGTCAAGAACACACAGAGGCTACCGACGAGCAAATAAAGGTGTTATTCAATCATGGAAGGATGATTACTTATATGTATGAAGCTTAATTGGATATGTTATCAGAAATTGAAGATTGCATACATCATCATATCAAAGACTTATGTAGTTGCATTCTAACAAGTGCATCACATCTAAAATCCTTTTGTAGAAAGTGGACTTAACCGTTCTTTACAAATCTCTTAACAGAGTGCACACTTAACAGTGTTGCTAAAGCTTCAAATGAAGTAGATCTTAACAGGTCTTCACTTTAATACTCCTAACAGGGTAGGTCATCAGAGGTGACCAATTGTAAGCCTTAACCGGTCCCTTCTTATCTGCAGATAGTGAAGTCTTGTGGGTAACAATCCCCACCGCAGTTTTTACTTCCTAACAGGAGTTTTCTGCGATATCATATCTTGTGTTATGTGTTATCTATTTTCATGAATGTTTCTATTATGATTACATACTAAAAGAACTTATGATATGATTGCATATGCATAAAGAAAGATGAACAGTTAGATAAGATAATTTACAAATTGATGATTAAGGGTTAATGGGCTAACCAAGAAAATTTTTAGAGGTACTGATTCACCCCTCTCCTCTTAGTACATCATCTCAATATAATTCCCTTCATGGCTACGTCAGACTAGTCTTTTTCCTGTAATTTCTTCTCTTTTTCTTTCATTTGGAGGGATAACTCTAGTATCCCTTTCTCTTCTAGGATGGTCAGATTTAGATGTAGTTGGGAAATCATTTCCCAAACTATCTTCAAGATGTTTTCTTAACCAAGACCTTGTTCCTTTATGACTCATATTAGAAAGTATGTGACAAAATGATTTCTAATACTTAGCACTACTGCAGAGATTACTTCAGAGTCGCCACCAAAAAATTAATTGGGATCATAGTACTTCACAAAAATGAATATCAATAATATGCTGAGATTCAAAATTAGACCTTACAATCTTTATTTTCCTCAGCATTTCCAACTCAACTATAATTTGATGATCCTTAAAAGGATATTGTAACTCTTCTATCTTTAACAAGAGACTTTAGAATAATTCTTTCTTTCAAGTCCCCAGTGGAGTCACCATCTTGTTGGTGAATCGGATGGGAAAAACTCTATCTCTAGCACTTATGAATGCTTGTCTACAACCAGACTCTGGGATAACTCTTAAATATGATTTATGATCTCTAAATTCCCCAATAGAGTCACCATCTTATTGGTGTTTGAAAACATTTATGCTAACTTGAGCAACCAATATACCTCAAGACTAATGTTAGGAGTGGTTAATTCCAAGTGTGAAAGCTCTGTAAGGTAACTGGACCAACTATAGGGTCAAGACTACCCTCTTATGCTTCTAGCTCTACAAAACCAAGGCAGGTGCACCTAATCCAGACTACACTCAACTCTTTACCACACCTTCTACTTTTGGATTTAAACAACAGATGAATGGTAAATAAGTAGTACATGCCAACCTAGCATTTAGTGACTCTCCACTACCACGGGTGGAATAAGTAGGACAACACCTCAAAAGGTAAAGAATTTTATACAGAGTTTGATTTATATTTGTGGGATAGAACATAGCCAAACAACTTCAAATTTATATCTCCACAGAAAATACTTGCTTCAGATCAGTGCCTTATCCATTGGGCTAGAACCTACATATAATACTGAAATTGGAACACCTTAAAGGCTAAGATTCAAAGCCATAAACATAAGAAATATCATATTTCTCACTACATGATCCTTACATAGATATCCAAATTGAATTAATGTATTATTCAAAGGAATTTAGTTTGATTCTCAATCAAATACTAATGAAATACATATATGCATAAGCTGAACTCACACAGTAAGCCAAAAAACTTACAACTCAATAGATAACATACAAGAGAGACTCAAATCTGAAACAACTCATATTAAGTATGATGAAAACTAGTTCCTGAATCAATATGACAAGGAAATATACAATAAGACAATATGCAAAAGATCATCAGCTTTCTATTCTATCTTGACACAAATCTGAAATACACCTACTATCTCCTAGACTAGAAACAAGTATTAGCCTAATGCTTTCTACTTTCCCAATTCTCCAGCCCTTTCTAAATGGTCTTGAATATTATTTTATAGGAACAAGAATGATACATGCTTCAGACCATTTTGGGTTAGGGTTTACAACCAATCAGATATGACATTCAATTTTGTGAGAAAGTTGAAACCCTAAATCTTCTCTTCAATATGTGCAATCTGATCTGCAATTAATTCTCCAATCCATGGATGTGAGTCTTGTACTCTAAAAGGAAAGAATTTCAATGGCATGACCCTGAAAGTAGCCTCATAAATGTAGGAAATGACCAAGCGGATCTGTATGCATTCACCTCTATTTAGAAAATTATTATCTGTTGAATCCAACTTTCAATGCATCTCCGCATATCATATATCTATCCTTGTCTGGTCTTTAACAACTGTGCAAAGGCATCTGTGAAATTAGATCGGGCAATTAATACCTCTGCAAACAAATATCTGTCCATCGCCATGAAAATTCGATTAAATTTTTTTAAATATTTGAATTTAAATCACAACGATCATAGCCAACATGAGATCTTTTATCCACAGCCAGAATTCAAATCTATTTTTACTTTATATCATTATCGTTAGATTTCCTTTACTTTACCCCAACACTGTACCTTATAATTGATATTTCCACACATTGCATAGGTGTAATCGCTTAATGATTAACTATCGAGTGGCTTTGATATAATCCTTTACACCTACCACACGATCTCTTTTCAACTTGATCGGCCTTTAACCTTTCATTACCTGACTCGGCCCTAACTGCTTCTGAACCTCAGGCTACACCTTTCCCTTTAATCTCTAGGTCGCTAGACATTTTCTTTAACTATGGTCACATCAAGAGACCTAGCAACAAGCATTGGATCTTATCTTAATCAGACGATCAAGATGAAAATTGCATTCCTTTCTGACCCTTTGACCTTTTTCATCCAGCGACTACGCGACTAAAGAGATTTGCGTTGAACTGCATCCGGGCCCACCAGATATATGTGGCACATTGTCATAATGCCTTATCCGTTAAATAATTGCATCTTCACCTTTAAGGAATTATGACAACCTTGGGATCTGATCAACATGCTCAACCTTTATGTCATCTTCATTCTGTAACTCAACCAAGAACTGACCCCTATCTGACCTCGGTCCATCCAGCAATCAAGCGACTGTGAAATCTCATTTTTGGGAGATAATTTCCTAACCCTAGGTTTCATTATGAGACTTCCCGACCATGCTTAACATTGAAACCTGGCATCTAATCCTACTTAGATACAAAGATAATGCGACTAAAGGAATTTCAAGTCGCTAGACAAATAACCCTACCCAAAGGAAATGCAAATTTACGAGAAGATAGAGAATATTCAGAAAATATTAGGAGACCTCGCGACTGCATTAAAATAGGAAAAGTGCACATGCCCAAAGGGACTAAAGTGGACCGAAAAAGTAACTACAAAATATAACGTGGCCAAGGAAACTAGGGTTTTTCTCAATTTTTGAACACAATAAGACTTAGGGTTTGAGCTAGAAACTAGGAAAAAATGCAGAGACAGGGAAAGAAGCCTAGAACCATGAAAATTTTTATAGGTGCTAACATAATTGATGTTCCCACCTTGAAGGACCTTGCAGAAGAAGATTCTACAAATAAACAAAAGGAAGTATTTACCCAAAATGCAATTGCCAAAGAAGCCCTAATAAGTGCCCTTTTTGACAGTGAATTTTCTGAGATTAAGAAGGCAAAAAAAGCATATTCAATTTGGAAATACCTAGAAGACAGGTTTGAAGGAGACATCCAAGCCAAGAATGCATGTAGAAAGACATGGAAGAAAAGATACAACAATTTAGAGATGCTACCTGAAGAAAACATCAGAGCTTACAATCAGAGGATTAATGAAGCAGTCTCAGGAATCAGGAACAATAGTGGAGAAATTTTAGAGGATGATATAATGGAAAAACTAATGACCACATTGACAACAAATTATGAAAGAAAGATAAACATCTTGGATGAAACCATGAAATTCTCAAAGGACTTCAAAAGAGAAACCTTGATTATTAAAATATCAGCATTTGAGATATCAATATTGAAGACAATACCTAAAATGGAAACAACTTTCAAAGCCTCAATCCATGGTAAGAAATCCTTAAACATCACTAATAATTTTGAGAAAGAAGAAGTTGATACATAACTAGAATAAATCATTGCTATGATAGCTAGGAAGGAAAGAAAAGGTAAAGGAAGATATGAAGGACAACTACCATAGAAATTTTTTTCATGTAATAAAGTTGGCCACTTTGCATCCAAATGTCCTACAAGATTCAAGAAGTACAGATCAGATTACAAAACCAAATATACTAAGGAATGCTATCATGCTGAGGATGGTGTAACTGATGATGACTCAAGAGAATATGAAATTGGATTTGTTGCAATTAAGGATAATGAAAAAATGCTTTATCAAATAGAAATTGAAGATGAAAAGAAAGCACAAGAATTGGCTTTAGTATCACAAGTTGACATCAGAACAAATAGGATCATAGATAGTGGGTGTTCACATCACATGACAGGAGACAAAGACAGATTTGTACATATAGACAAGTACAAATGTGGCATGGTTAGATTTGGAGATAATACTCCCAAACCTATCATAGGCAGATGATCTATCACCTTAGATGGAAATAACAAGACAAATGATGTTCTTTGTGTTGATGGTTTGCATCATAACTTATTAAGTGTTGGATAGTTGCTAGATAAAGGATATCAGTTGGAATTCAAAAATAACAGATGCATTATTAACAACAAAGAAGGAGACATGATTGCATCAGGCTCAAAAACCAAAGGTAATTTTTTTCATCTTAACTCTGAAGTAAGTTGTTTTGTTGCAAAAGTGGATGACAGTTGGCTATGGCACAAGAGACTTTGTCATATCAATTTTGACAACATACTGAAGATAAGTAATGTAAAGGCAGTAAGAGACCTTCTGAGTGTTTCATGACTATTTGATACTATATGCAGGGAATGTGTGATGGGGAAGCATGTAAGGACCTCATTTAGAAGAAAACAATACTCTACAGAGAACAAATTAGATCTAATACATATAGACTTATGTGGACCTACTCAAACAAGATCATACTATGGTTAAAGGTATTTTATTTTTTTTGTTGATGATTTCTCCAGGATGATGTGGGTTGCATTCTTGAAAGACAAATCTGAATATTTTGAGAAGTTTAAAATATTCAAAGCTAAAGTTGAAAATGAATCTAGATTAAAGATAAAATGTCTGAGATCTGATAGAGGAGAATTCACCTCTGATAAGTTTCTTGAGTATTGCAAAGAACATGGGATCAAAAGACAACTAAGTGCACCCAGAACCCCTCAACAAAATGGAATTGTAGAAAGAATAAATAGGATAATACTAGACATAGCGCGCACTATCATGATTGAAGAGAATGTTGCGCACACCTATTGGAGAGATGCAGTCAGTACAACAGTCTATACTATCAACAGAATTCAACTAAGACTAGGCGCAAACAAAACACCTTATGAACTTTGGTTTAGTAATGTACCTACAGTAAAATACTTCAGAATCTTTGGAAGCAAGTGCTACATCAAGAGAGATGATGGTGTTGGAAAATTTGATGCTAGAAGCAACAAAGGTATTTTTCTTGGTTACTCTACTAAGAGAAAAGCTTACAGATGTTTCAATTTAAGGTTAAAGAAAATCATTGAGAGTGCACATGTGAAAATTTATGAGAAGTTCATGATTCAAGAAAGATATTAGGAATATGCACCTATGATTGAAGATGAACCTAGACCTATCAATAAGGATACATTTATTGAAGAAATATTTGACTGTATTGATGTATCATGCAATAGCCCTGAACCAAGTCAAGAAGAATCACATATTACAGATGAGAGTGTCACACCTAAAATATCAAAATACACATCTAAATACCACTTTAAAGAAGATATCATTGGAGATCATAGCATAAAAATCTTGACAAAATCTAGAGGAAAAGGTTTAACCGTTGATGAAGAGGTATGTTTGCTTTAACAGATTGGAAAAGTGCTATGCAAGAAGAATTAGATCAAATAATCAAGAATGACACATGGTAATTGGTCCCCAACCTTGTGACAAGAACGTGATTGGAACTAAGAGGATATTCAAAAACAAAATGAATGAAGATGGGATAGTGATAAGAAATAAAGCAAGAATGGTGTGTAAAGGATATGCACAAAGAGAAGGGATTGACTATTCTGATACATTTTCCCATGTGAGTAGCCTGGAAGCCATAAAGTTATTTTTAGCCTATGCAACATTCAAGAAATTCAAAGTATATCAGATGGATGTCAAGTTAGCCTTCCTGAATGGTGACTTGAAGGAAGAAGTCTACATAGAGCAGCTTGAAGGATTCAAACTTTCAGACAAACCATACATGGTATGCAGACTAAAGAAAGCCCTCTATGGACTTAAACATGCCCCAAGAGCATGGTATGAAAGACTTGATGGTTACTTGACAAAGATTGGATTCAAAAAGGGAGCAACAGACTGCAACTTATTCATCAGAGAGACAACTAAAGGTTTACTACTAATTGCTATCTTTGTTGATGACATTATTTTTGGAGGTAATGACAAGCTTAGTGCAGAATTTTCAAGAGAGATGTAGAGTGAATTTGAAATGAGCATGAGGTGACCTATCAAATTTTTTTTGGGATTAAATGTAAAACAAACAAACAAAGGCATATTCATAAATCAGTCTAAATATGTGAAGGAGATATTAAAGACTTTCAAGATGGAAGATTGCAAGCCAGTAAGCATCCCCATGATAATAGGAAGAAAGCTTTCTAAAGATGATGATTCCACAACAGTTGACAAGACATTTTACAAGTCTATGATTGGAAAACTCATATATCTCACTCAATCTAGACCTGATATTTCTAATACAGTTGGCATTGTTGGAAGATTTGCATTTGAACCTAAAAAAAATCACTTAATGACAATAAAAAGAATATTTCGATACTTAAAGGGAACTTTAGACTATGGTTTATGGTATCCTAACTTAGAGAATGTACAACTTCATGTGTATACTAATGTTGATTGGGCAGGTTGTGTTGATAACAGAAAGAGTACCTTAGGAGGAGCAGTATTCCTTGGAGACGGATTGGTCACTTGGACAAGTAAGAAGCAGAATTGTATTTCTTAGTCAACAACTGAGGTTGAATATGTAGCAGCAACATTGAATCGTTCTACAATTGTTTGGATCAAATAGGTGATAAAAGACTTTGGAATTCATATTGACTATCCTATTATTATTCACTGTGATAACACTAGCACTATCAATATGTCAAAGAACCCTGTGATGCACGCAAAGACAAAACACATTGAAATAAAATATCATTTTCTAAGAAAAAAGTTGCAGACAAAGAAGTAAAGTTGGATTATGTTAGCACTAAAGAAAAGTTAGAAGATATTTTTACAAAGCCTTTATCAAAAGATACTTCTGAGTATCTAAGGGAGAAGCTAGGAGTAATTCCCTTTCTTGAGTCTAATTAGAGTTTGCAGCAAGAACATCAGTCCTTGGTGACTGATGAATGATTGAGTACTCTACTTCTAGAGTAGTACCTGTGCTTAATGGTATTTTGCACCCTTTGCCATTGATGTCAAAGGGGGAGTATATAGTAAGGGGGAGCATATACTCTGGGGGAGTATATAGTCATGAAAATAAAAATACAGTCAGAGGAGCTGCAGTAGTGAAGAGGAACCTTTGATGAGGATATTGAGAAGATTGTAAAAAAAGAAGGAAGACACTTTTGGATTGATGGTTGTTTTCATATGTTTTCATCAATGTCAAATGGGGAGATTATTGGAGATTTGCTTCTATGCAAATAGTTGACTGTATGTTTGTCATTGATGACAACATATAGTATACAACAGCAAACTATATTTACTTTTCAGTATGGATATGAAGAAGCCTTGCATGGTTGTTTTTATGTTTTAGACATAGTTACTATACCATGTACATACACACAGATTCAGATGTTCAGTAATAGTTGAGTTATGTTACTCTATTTACTAGACACAGTTTCAAAAGAGTGTTCTCAGAAAGCCAACATTAATCCTATTGATTCTTCAATTGCGTTTATCTATGTGATATGCGTGTTCAGATTCATGTTTAGGTATGAGTCTACAAAAATTAACCAAAGGTGCTAATCGTGTTTCATCTGAAGCATGACGATTGGGTAATTTTGGTGGAGCCGACTATGTGAAGCGATGCGTCTATTCAATTTGAGTTGCGCAGTTCTAATTATGTTGCGTGCTTGGTTTGGCTGACTAAAGAAGCATTGAAGGGATTCCTAAAGCCGACAAAGATTATATCTTTTGGAGAAGATACTTATAGTAGTTCATTTGAATATCACCAAGTGTGAATGATAAGAAAAGATATAGAAGAAGGACATAATAGAATGTTGATTGTTTTAGGACAACAGAACCATTTCATTCATCAAATAAAGATCTATGTGAAGAAGAAGAGAGTATATACAATTCATTGGAGTTGATCAAGACAGCAGGTCTACCTAAACAATTCATTTTTAGATATAGTGTATATCTATTTTACATAAGGTTGTAGCTTTCACCATATTAAGCAATGAGCTTTTGGACGGTGAGTCCTCACCCCTAACAAGGTTATTTGTAAAAGACTCCTAACAGGTTCTGACCCTTAACCAGGTCACTGTACTTATTTATTTGTAAAGATCAACTCCTAATAGGGTTGTAAGATATTATAACAGGGATTATTATACTCAAGTACATTTCTTTGTGGGTGCTAATTCCCACCAGGGTTTTTACCTAGTTTAGTTTCCCTGTAACCAAAATTGTGGTGTTCTATTTTGTGTTATCTTAAATGTGTATGTGTTTATGATATTCTGTAATTAATTAGAGAAAAGAATTTAACTTGCTGATAACTGATTCACCCCCCCCCCCTCTTAGTTATCCCTTGGGACTATTCCAACACTTTGAAATAGTCATGGATGTGTACTTTACATGATTCAAGGATCGAATGCATAAAAGAGTAAGGATCCCTGAGAAACTTATAGAGAAATTCAAGAATGATATATGTTTTATGGTTGACACTGACCACACATACATCAAACTAGATGTACCATGGACAACATGGTTACAAAATTTGTAATATGATTTCAATATTGATCAAGCATCCAATGCATTGATAAATGAACCATTAGACAAGAAACAACCAAAGTTTGGAACTTATGAGGAGGCCAAATCAAGAATCAAAGCTGGATTGGTTGTGAAGCAGATTGACAGAAATAAATATAAAATGGTTAAGAAATTAAAGAAAAGACTGTTGGTTACTAAAGAGGAAACTGAGAAAAAGGAGGAAACCAAAGGACAGTCACCCGTCGGTGAGGCTAAGCATGAAATTGACTCTGAGTCTACAGAGTCAGGTACTCCATTGCCAACACTTGCAAAGAATCCAAGAACCACAACTGCTTCTAGGACAAGAAGCCAAAAAGAAAAGGACTCAAGTCCTTCACCCTTGAAGAAAGGACATGTCATAACCTACAAGAGGAAACTGTCCACACAGAAAAGAGGCCCAACAAAGAGAAGGAAGTTCATAAGAACCCGAGAAGATATTGAGGACACCGAACAAGATGAAGGTGTACAAGAAGAAAAGATTAAGGTTCCATAAATCATTGATGAGGTATGAAAATCTATTGCAAATTCAAGATCTATTACAGATTCTAAGATAAGAAGATGGTTAAAACTAGATCCAAAAGATCAAAAAAAAGTTGAAGATGCCATCATTGCAAAGATGTATAAATTCAAGTACATACCACTACAATTCGAAGGTTCAATGGTACATAAGGAACTCATGGACAGATTATATGCCAGATGGTCATTTACATTAAAGAATGAGAAGGAGATAAGAGAAAGAGTACTTATTTCTCTTATGCCTCCTAAATCCAAGAGGGAAGAAATTGATGAGATGATGAAGAACCATATAAAAGAGTTCTCACCCAAGTTGAGAGCCTACAAATTGCTTGAAGGTAGGCTTATAGAGCTTGAAAAAGAAAGTCACAAAACTTGGAGTAAAATACTCAATAAACCTATTGATGAAGCAAGCCCCGAAAAAGAACAACAATAGAAAGATGATACTTAGGCAAATCAAGAACCAATAATAATCAAAGATGTAGAAAATGACACATCAGTTGAGTTGGATAAAGAAGAAATGGACACAATCAGAAACAATAATGTGGACATTGCAGATGAAACATGGCCAGACACCACTAAGGACAACATTGTGGATAACACAGTCATTGACATAACTGATGACCCAACAAAAGAAATACAAAAATATGAAGATGTCACTATTGCAAAGGACAAGATCGATGAGTAGGACACAACATTTGACACTTCACAGGTGAAGATTTCAAACAACATGCCAATATTGATGCAAGCCATCAATATGCTTCAAGAAATAGACAAGTCACCTAACAAAGATTCAATCATTTCCGAGGATGCAGGGGGAGAAGGAAAGAAAGATAACACCGATGACCATAATGGTATCAGAGATACTCATATTGTAACTGAAACTGACAAGGTTGCAGAAGGAGATTTATAGAAAATAGACAGAGACACCACAAAGAAGGATGGACAGACAAAGGAAGATAAAGTACACAAGGACACTGATGAAAGAGGAAAATCTAAAGATGGCACTCATGAGGAAATCAAAAAAGTTGCAACAGACAAAGTAAAGGTTTATGTGGAGACGTCTACTAAAAAATGACAAGCTGACCCCGATGCCCAGCAACAAAAATAGGCAACACCAAAAGTCACTTC
Source organism: Thuja plicata (assembly GCA_018584345.1). Lineage (NCBI taxonomy): Eukaryota > Viridiplantae > Streptophyta > Pinopsida > Cupressales > Cupressaceae > Thuja > Thuja plicata. The sequence continues at coordinate 79,187 of MU224529.1, forward strand.
ATCTAGCACAATAGATAAATTCAAGAAGATGGCTATGGTTTTGCACTCAAGTGAAACTCGGTAGAAGAAGAAGAAATCCAAAAGAGTAAGTTGGAAGTCACTCTAGATGAAATCATAGAGATACCCAAATGTGACCCAACTACACTTGACTGTGAAGCAATGAAAGAATACAATGAAATATTCCAAAGGAAGGCATTATAGGAGAAGCTGAGGAAGCAACACCGAGACTCCGTGGTGCTAGAAACAACTAGGGACATCTTGCACCAGATTGTACCCGATGTTGATGTTTATTAGACTAAACTAATTCTTGATCAACTAGCCACTCTCATAGAAGCCATTACAACATAGAACATTGATGCAGAGAAGGAAATTGAAGAGAGAGAAGAGGAGAAATATCAGCACAATCTTGTTGAGAAGATCATCCAAGAAGTGGCAGTAAACAAGGTAAAGCTTTTAGAATTCATAAGTGAATTAGATACCATAATTGTTGAAGCTATTTCCTTGATCCAAAAATTGAGCACAATTGATAAATTCACTAAAGATCAAAGTGATAAAATAGAAAAATTAGATTATGATCTAGCTAAAAGTGCTCAAGGCTTAACCACCGAAGACAATGCACTAAAGTTGCATTATGAGAATATTATTGAAATAAAAAGGTTAAGGCAAGAACTATGGGAAGCAGAAACACAATTTAGGGAAGAGGTCACTGAGCTCCAGGCTCAACTTCTACCAAATATCACACTGCTTCAACAACATATCAATTCAGAAAGATAACTGATAGCTACCCCCGAGATGTCTGTAGTAGACAAAATCTATGATATGCACTCAAATATCACACTTGAGCACATGGCTCTAGAGTCAAACCTGCAAGACCAATGGGAGAAAATGATGGAAGACATAAAGTCTTCACACTCTCACATTTTTTATAAGCTATAAGGTATACACCTTTGCCCTTAATATCAAAAAAGGGGGAAAATATTGATATGCACAGATAGGAAACTATACAGTACTACAAGGAAAAAGAACAAAAAAAAGGGTAGAGTATAATGATATACCGACATATACATAGAGGGAGTCATGAAATGACTAAGGATTATATATGTTGTACATACTTAACATTTTGTTAGTATTTTGCACATATTAGTTTTGATACTAATGTCAAAGGGCGAGATTGATGACATTATTTTTCCATTAGTATACAAAGAACACTTTCGGTAAACATACACCAAAACACAGGACAAAGAGAAAACTGAAAATGCAGATATAAGAGATCACCAAGAATTGCTGAGTATAAAGGAAATTGACGACACAATTTTGTGTGTAAACCAAAATTGCAAAGTGGAAAGGATAAAGAGGAACCCGAAAGTGGAACTCGAGAAACAGGTCATAGTGCAAACTGAGAGAATAGTCACAGAGGAACCCAAAAGATAGTTCAAGTAGGAACACCAAGAATCATTCTACGTGACTTTATAGCATAACCGATCTACAGGAACCGAAAGTCAATTATAGCCCGCAAAAAGTGGATCTGACTTCCACGTCAGATAAAAAAATCTTATTCTATTTATAGAGTCTTGATTTGTATTTAAAACTATTTCTTAAGGGACAAGAAACATGAATGTGAGTGTTTTAATCAGTCTAACTGATTTAAAACATAGACTAGGAGATCAAGGTAAAGTTGTAAAACTATGATCTTAGAGTTAACATTGTTTTACGTGAAATTTGATTAAGTCAATCTATCTTATAAATAGATGATGCAATCATTCATTATTATATGATGTGAGAATGGATGAGAGGATGAATGAAGCATACATGTAATGCCCTGCCAGGGAACCCATGAGAACTAACCTAAACATGCAACCAAGTTAATGAAATAATTTTTTTTTAAAAATATTTATAAACAATAATGTTAACAATGCAGAAGCAACACATGAGACAACATGACATACACATTAGTACAACTCAAAAAAGGTTACAAATCTCGAGGGTTCCTTGACATAGAATTACTTAAGAAAACTAATCTATGAAGAACAACTATAAAGTACATAACATAAAGGATACATCAATTGAATCCAATAATATATATCTCATATAATAAGACTACATATACAACTGAATCAACATCCACTACACATGTTGCAGGGTATGCAATAATACATAACAATACAATACAATCCATCCTCCAAAAGATGTCATCCAATATACACATATGGTACAAATATACAACTCATGAAACTGTACAAGTTTCTAGAAGATGAAGAAGATAGAAGAAGAAGAACTGCAACAAGGATCATCAAAACAAGAAGGCAAATGTTGGATCTCAATGGTAATAAGAATCACTACCACCCGACCACGTGGAACCAAAGTTCCACTCGCACCATGCTGAGGAGATAATAACAAGCCCACACACATGGGTATACAAAAAGAATGTAAAAAACAAAAGTATACAAGACCATCATAAAGAAGTGCATAGGAAGATCCTAGAAGCTTTCTAAAATACAATAAAGAGATCTACAGAATACTAAAGGTAACCGACACACGTAGGATAACCTAAGTTGTATATAGGAAGGTGTCATCATGCATGTCTAACCCTTGATTCTCTTCCTATAAATCCCTCACTAGATCCTGGCACTCAAGTGACCATACACGACATCAATGACCTCTCAAACTGACAAGGCCACTAACTATGCCCAAACCCGCACCTCGCAAGGGGGAAAGCATCATCTCATCCTCCATCTTAGCCTATAATAGCACTCAAGCATGGGCGATGAATTATCTTATTAGATTATACTAATGCATCATAATAAATTATTATGTTATCACTTGTTACAATTACTTACAATAAACGATCCTAACAACCACTTGTGAGCTCCAGCAATTTATTGCAAGCCACCTCCTACTATACAACTAGGTAACCTACCCTAGGTTCATAAAAGAACATCATAAAGGTATATCATAAACCTCATCAATGACTCTCACTCATATAGGGATACACCCTCAGAGAATCATAAACAATATCAAAATAAGATCATAACTTCCGAACTTGATTCTTGCCCATACAAGAACTATTGGTTCTCAATTAACCAATATCACATAAAGTACTATCACATGATCACATAAGACTAGTTAAAAAATCTAGTTGGGTAAAAATATCAAGACTCAAAATCAATCTCAACAAGAACATGCACTGAAGTATACAAAACACCAAAGCTAAAGAAAACCCAAAACCTCTGGTTTTACATCCTGATAGCTATCTAATCCCAACAAACAACCAACACATTGCAGTATCGTAAAAGTGAAAAAAAACATAATCTTTTAATAATTCACTCAGAAGACACATCATCACATAATGAGTATGATTCTAGTAAGGCAATAACATTCAGTGATATACTCATTTATAATAACACAATACAAATTAGTTTATCTGATAAAATTACTATCAACAATATAATTCAATTTTCAAGAAAATGCACATAAAGCCTTTATAGATTAATTTTTAACATTCACATGATATAAATTAATCTAATCAATAATTACTAAAAATTAAGTATAATTACAAGTAAACATTTTTTTTTTTAAAATAGAATTTTTAAAAATAGAATACCACTGCATGCGAATTCTAATTTATTTATTTTTTCTTGAAATTATAATTTCTAAAAATAGAACACCACTCCACGCGAATTTTAAAAAAAAATCTTTTTTTTTCTTGAAATTATAATTTCTAAAAATAGAATACCACTCCATGCGAATTCTAAATATATATATATTTTTTGAAAAAATGTAATTTCTAAAAATAGAATACTATTGCATGCAGATCCAACAAGAATTATTTTAATACAAATAAATAAATCTTTCTTAAATAACATGCAAATAAATATTTCTTATAAATACTTATTCTTTAAAAAATCTTATTTAATTAATTTTTATAATAAAATAGAGAACATGCATTTATCCTCATTTTATATTTACATGCAATAATATTAAATTACTTAAATAATAAAGCAAGCAATTTGATGCAAACAAGAGAAATATTCTAAATTTAATAATAACTCTTTATTTCCTTAAGAGGATTTTCTAAGCATGCAAATTGATAAAAACAAGAAAGATGTCTAATTTAATATTAATTTGTTTATTTTTTTTTAAAAAAAGAGTTTTCTTTCTTGTAAGCATGCAAATTGATAATAATAAGAGACATTTTAAATCTAATATTTTAATTTATTTTCAAGAAGAGTTTATTTCTCAAGCATGCAATTTTAACTCAATTGTTTTGTTTTCATGCAAATCTGGACCTAGTTTTGGCAAGAACATGGCAAAGGGGAGTTTTCTACATTCAAGGTACGAAATTAACATATCTAAGGGTTTAAACCCTTTCTTGGAAAATAATCATCAATTTTCCTTCAAAAGGACTTTTCTCCAAATTGAAATCCTAAAGGCAATTTTGAACAAATTTATTTCCACATGAAAACCCTAATACCCATTTTGCATCTAACACCCAAAAATAAAATATTTATGCCTAGAAGCACCTATCTAACATGCAAACTTAAAGGAAAGCACAAAATTGAACCAAGAACATATTTCTTCAATTTTAATCCATAAACCACACAATAATCAAACAAAAAAGATCACACAAAGGATCCTAATTTTTTGGATGCACGGAAGATGGGGATCCGAAAGCTAGAATTGACATGAACAAGATCCTACCTCAATAACTAATGAGAGGAACAAAATCTACAATTTCAAGCAAAGAAGAATTCCAAAATGCTCTCAAGCTTTCACAAATCCTTCATCACCTAATTTTCCTTTCTCCTCTAATTGAACAACCTCCAAAATGGCTTTCAATCCAAAGATATAGAAAACCAAGCAATTAGGTTTTCAAAAAGTGAAAACCCTAAAGGGAATATAAATTATCTAATTAATAATTAAAATAAATTCTTTATTTCCAATTTTCACTTAAAGCATGAATAGCTCAACTTTATAATATAAAAGCAAAGTGTTAATTGAAAATGCATGTGAGAATATTTCAATTAAATAAATCAATTAATCATGCAACTTAAATCAATATTCAATAAATAAACTTTGCATAATTAAACACAATAATTGAATTTAATATTTATTAAATCTTAATTATTTAAATCAAGACTTAATAATTAAATCAATTAATTAAATATAGGTATTTAATTAATATTTAATTATTAAATAGCCATATATTAATGTTTTAACCTTATTAAAGGTGCAATAATTAATATTAAAATTTTCCATAAATATTCATTAAATAAATCAAGCCAAAAGTGTCATAAAATCACTTGAAAGCCATCCAAACAGATAAACAGCTGAAACAGACAACAATTGAAACACAAACACAAACACACACAAACAGTCTCATGAATCCACATCACTTGACGGATTCAACCACCAGGATAGTCAATCAGATTCTTGTCCAGTTCTTAGGACAAAAGAAGGGTTTAGGGTATGGATTTGGACCTGAATATTATCTCCCCTCTCTTACCATTGGGATACTGCGATAGGGCATGCTCACTCCTGCCAACTCAGGGAAGACGTAGCCTGGTACATGCAAACCTGTCATCACAAAGACGAGCATATATCCATGCAATATAGCAAACAATGGTTGAGACTAGTTTATCGTGTGGATCTCACCAAAGCAAGTAACTACGACTATGTCCCATACCATACCAAATACAACAAACAATATTGCAAAACATCACAATAATCCATGTGCATATAAATATGGGGTTAGTATTTTTAGAAAACCTTAATCAAAATGATTTCATAACATAAACATAACCAACATGAAATAATCACAAATCATATGCAAATAGATGGTATAATAAAACTAACAATGGATCAATACCATAATGAAAAGTAATACATGAATATCCTTAAAATACCTAAAATAACCAAAACAAACATAAAAGGGCCTAAAAGAGATCAGAAACTGACACAGACAGGCAGACTAAGGGGTAGGTATTACAATACCAGTACATCTATGGATCAGATTGAAAGTTTCAAGAACCAGAACAACAAAAGGTGAATTTGGTTATCAAGAACCAAGAACAAAGACTACCGAGCATCAGAGGTATTATTCAATCACATTAGGTGATATAATTATTCATGTAATCTTAAATGGATCTGTAATCAGCAATAGGAGATTGTATACACCAGGTCAAATTGTAATTTTATTACATTCTAACAAGTGAAGCAAATTGTAAAAATACTTTTAAGGAAGGTGGATTTAACAGTCCAACTATAAATCTCTTAACCCAGTGCACACTCAATAGTGTTTCTAAAGCTCTTAACAGAGTAGACTTTAACAGGTCCCCACAGATACTCTTAACTGGGTAGATCATCAGAAGTGATCAAATTGTAAGCCTTAACTGGCCCCTTCCAATATGCAGATAGTGAAGAATTTGTGGGCCATCCCCACCATAGTTTTTACTTCCTAACATGAGTTTTTTGTGATATCATATCTTGTGTTATGTGTGAATTACTTTCATAAATGTTTCTATGAATGTTCACATTTTTGATTAAGTTTATGAATTGATATAAATTACATCAAGATAGCATAGAACATATGGTTGGATAAACATTTAATAACTTAAAGGATAAAGGTTAAAAGATATAAAAGTTTTAGAGGTACTGATTCACCCCTCCCCTCTCAGTACATACTTCCCATTAATTCCAATAGAATCCTGTCAACCTTATCATCACCAATTCAATTCATCATCGACCTTATCAAATCATGTCATCATTATCCAAGGCATTTTCAAACTCCATCGATGTCTCATCATCATCAATCCAAGGCATTGTTAAAGTTCATCAAAGCCCCATCATTTTCAAAGAATTTCAATTATTTCAATCATTTCAAACGTCATCAATCTCTTTCAAAATCAATCCTTCGGTATTGTCAAATTTCATCAATGTCTCTTCATCAAACCAATCCATGTCTTATAAACCTCATCATTTTTGAGTGCATTGTCAAAGTTCATCGATGTCTCATCATCATTAGTCCATTTAATGGCCTTTTCAAATTTCATTAATTCTATTTAAAATCAACCTCATCAATAAGTTTCAAACCAATAAATTAAAAGCACATTTTCAAAGTTCATCAATGCATGTTTATCATCAAACTGATCCAAGTTTATTCAATAGCATTGTCAAATTTTATCGATGCTATATCATCAACCAATCTAAGGTGTATGTGTTAATTTTGGCCTTCTCAATCAACCACACACTTCAACATAGTCCTTCTTCACCAAGAACAAACAAGACTGAATATGAGTTATTCATCCTGCCTGCCTGTGTGATTCGACCTATTGCCTTCTATCTAGATGGGGTTTTTGAAATTTGCTCTTAGGACGAGAGTCTCACAACCATGGACCAATCTAAGAACGAAGGATTTGACATGAGAAATGCAATGCAAGATTATGCTAGAAATTGAAATATGAGAGATCACCTAAACATGAATACTAAATGCCATTAATCTAGTAATTGAAAGCCATCTATTTGCAATATGCAATTACTCTATATGATATTAAGAAAGTGAGATAACAATTCAGTATTCTAACAATGCAATTTTGAGTAAAGTTTTCAGGGGGTTTGAATGAAGAATGAGAGTTCTTTTATAGACTCTGAGAGGATCAGAATAGAAACTTTCCTGTTTTGAAATAAAACAA
>MU224529.1:100616-135418 GCA_018584345.1 Thuja plicata
CTCAGGTCGAGTAGAGTCAGTGAAAACTCAGAATTGCCTAGTACAATAGGACTTTGATGATTTAGAAGAATAACAAATGCAACAAAATTGGTTAGAGTTGCAAGATGCCAATTTTGGGGTGTTACATAAGGCAATGTCAAAGTTCATTGATGCCCCTTCATTTCCTAAACTATTTCGAAATCATTGGAATTGTTCCTAATCCTCATCAAAAACATCAAAACCAACTCAATTTTGCATCATTATCATCAATTTAGTCAATGATCAACTAATTTGTCCTTTAGGGGTAAATAACCCATAGTTTATCCCTATGTCCTTGTTGAATAAATAAATTGACTTTATTTATTCCATGTTTCCTATGTCTGTCCAATTAATTAATTAACCAATTTTTCATTTTTCTATTTTTTCATTTTTGTGGAAATAAATGAGTTTTAAAATTCAAAATTCCCTCCTACTAATTAGCCTCCATTTTTCATAGTTGTCATAGTTTATGTCATTTTCCTCTTTTGCTTTGTCATAATTTGTCATACTTTATGAAAAATTTCCCTTCCCTTCTCCACACTAATTTTCCCAATTTGATCTCTTACAACTTGTCATAATGTGTCATAATATGACACTTCCAATTTTACTCTTCAATTATGACACTTTTCCATTTGTGCATCTAAGTGTCATTTCTGGATTTTGGCTTTCATCTCTATAAATTGAGATCAATTTGCCTTAATTTACTAACCACAATCCTAGTACTCTCATTATCATCATTTTCTTTCAAATTTTAGTGCATTTTTGTCAAAATCAAGAGCAACATCAATCCATTTCAATGGAGAAGAAATGAGAACATTGGAGCTATATTTGAAGGGGGTTTTAGAGTTTTTTTTCTTGTTTTTATGCCTTCATTTCAAATGGATTTAATGATAGATTAGATTAGTTTTTCTTGATGTTTTTAGGTTTTTAGGTTGCCTTTATTATGCATTTTAACCCTTTTTCTGGTCTTATAGCTGCAGTCATTTATTATCGCCTTTATTTGATTGTGGCCCTCTAATTTTACAAGTTTTCTACATACACCCTCCACTGCACCGATGATGATCTAATGAAACATGGTTATGCAGGATGTTCAATTTATTGTGTTTGATGATGTCAATCAGATTCTTGTTGTCGGTGTTGACAATCATTGAGTGATTTATTTATTTTATTTGGTGAGGTGGTCTTACCCTTGATCTCTCATCGGAGCTACTCACATTGAGACTTGATTATGTTGTCCACATACCCATTTATGGACAAGATGGGGTAGCTGCAAGAAGTTGAGTCCCACTTTTGGGCAAAAAAAGTGGAATTGTTTTCCATTTTTTTCAAATTTTTTGTCAATTGATATCAAAATTTGAGGCACTTAAAGATTGAATCTCAGAAAACTTCAATAATAAAAAATTTAGTGTTCGGAGTCTACTTTTCAAATATGTAATTTATTTCAATACCCACATGGTATAAAATTCATTTTAGTAGGCATGTTTAAAACCCCCTTTTTCAAAATGCATGTTTCACGATCATACCACACACGTGTATGACCACCCTATTTTGAAGTAAATAGATATTTTTTGTGAATCCTTCTGGGGAAAGGTACCTAAAACATCAAAGATTGATGAGAATATTTTTTCTTTTTTTTACTGAATATTTTTTTTGTTAATTTTTAATTGGTTGTAAAGTACATTTTCGAAACCTCTCGTGTACGACCACCATAATTTGATGAAAACTTCACCTTTTTTTTTTTAATCTTGAAGTTTATTTTGTGTAGATTTATGTCATATAATTAACTTTTCAAAAAATATAAAATCAAAAAAGTTATTAAAATTTTAGTTAACCTTACTATTTCAAGTTTAGGTACCACTTTGGCTTACTAGATATTGTAAAAATAATAAAATTAATTATATAATTAGGAAAATTATATTTTTATAATCTGTGCAATAATAATTGTAATGGGTTTTCATTTTGTCAAAAAAATTATTCGGGAAGACCTCCAAACAATTACGACAAGATGATTTTTTAATATTTCGGTGCCTTAGCCATATTTTTGCAAGGCCAAGCATAGTTTATATTGGATCTGGCATGAAGAGAATAATTTGAATTCAAATTTTGGTGCAAACATGGGATCAAAGCAATGCAGAAAGAGGCAAAGGAAGGTTCTGACAACTGATGAGGTTGCAGAAAATAGAGAGGATACAAAATGATAACGAGAAAGAAGAACAAGAATTTAAAAACTGAATAATGTTGGAGCGTCGAGTTAAACAATAATTTTAGAAGAGGAAAACATTGAGGACATCATGATGGATGTAGAGGTTGAAGAAGAAAATATAATAGGAGAAAATTTAGGTGCATCTTCTAATTTAGTATTGGATACAGGTATGTCTTCACAACCAAATGAAACTTATTCAGATAAAGAACTTGATCTTTTGGTATTAGCAAGTTACTCTTTAAATCATTTAGATTTTCTTCCTAAAAATAGAGTAACATATTTTATTGCACATCAAACACCACAAATTAGTAATGTTTTTTTTTTCAAAAAGGTGGTAGAGCCACTTGATATATTAATATTATTAAAAACTGGTTCAAAGAGCTCCCGGAGAAAAGAACCAGAAAGAAAAACTCTGATCATTACTCATATACATAACAAAAATGAAGAAGTTTTAAACTATACCAACCCCTGCTAGCCATAGCTAGTTACAACCAAAAGAATGACATTCCCACTACGAAGCCCTAATCTGATACTACTACATAGGCCCATAGGTAGTGTTGCAAGTCAAAAAGCTTTTGATTAAATTTTTCTCAAAGTAACATGTAAAGTGTCGGGTTGTATATTGAATCTTGAACCTTGAACTCAATGTTCAAAGTTCAAGATCTCATTTCCCGCTGTGCAAGTCCGCGCTCATCTTTTCAATCAGTAAGTTTTGTAAGCCCGCGTCAGATGTGTAATGTAATATTGAATTATGAACCTTGAACTCACTAGTTTAAAGTTCAAAGTTCAACTTCCCATTTTACATTTGTCATTCCCTATTAAGTCTGCGTCCTTTTATGTCTTGGCGTCATGATTTTTAAGGTCTTGAATCTTGAACCATAACCTATTGAGTTCATAATTCATTTTCCCCTCACACATCATGCATCAGTTCGTCATATTTATTATCTGTGTCAATTCATGGCTAAAGGCATGCGAGATCTCAAACTTTGAACTTTGCACTTCATAGTTCAATGTTCAAGATTCAGAAAAGAAATAATGATCGGACACACTCGACACGTGCCAAATTTCACTCGCATTTATAAAATTGATTTCTAAAAAGATGGGGAGTGACATCAACTCAACTAAAAGTACAATTTTCCTGAGTAAGTAGGAAATGTGATGGGATGTGGCCAGTTATTGGTGGCGAGAATTATTGATTCATGGCAAGTAATCATAATTACTAAAAAGAGGCGATTTAAATGTATGTATTAAGCTTTCCTTTCTTTGTCATTTCTGTTTTCACCTTCTGTTGGAAAGCTAGACAGGACTGAAGATCTTTGAAGGTTTTTCTCTGCAAGCGGAAGTGTTGGCATCAGTGAGTCTCAAAGTATTTTCTCTCATTTTCCTTTCTGGTTTTTAAGAATTGCATGCTGTAGGAAAGGAAATTTCCATTGTTTTGTATCTTTTCCTGAATCAGTTGTACTAGAAATTATCATGAGTAGTTCTAGTAAGTCGTCCCTACAGGCTAGATTTGTAAAGGAGAACAAGTTTTCTCCTATAAGTAGTTGTTTATCAGAGATGAGAGATACGGTTCTTGTCAATGATGAAATTGTAGAGATTATTCAATTAGTTAGAAATGTCAAAGCTGAGACTATCTCAGCCAAAATTGTTGAAAGCGGTTTGTTGGAGGCTGCTGGTTTTCTTGAAGTGACTCCATGCCCTGAATTGGTGATGGAGTGTTGAAATAGGTATGATAGGGTAAATAAATGTATCTACCTTCCTTCTGAAGAAATGTTGGTGTCTGTGAACTGAGAAACAATAATGGTGGCCCTAAGAATTCCCCCCACAGAGACTTACGTCACCTACAATTTTGAGAAAGTAAAAGAAGATTTTCTTCACAATTTCAAGGATTATAGTAACAATATAGCCAGGGACTGGTTATCCAAAGCTGAAAGAGGAGGTTCCAGACTTCCCAAGCCTCTGAAAAAAGACCATTTGGTAAGAGAGGTAAGAGACATTGTTGTAATGTTGAACAGATTGAGGGGGAAACCTAATGACATAATGTGGGAGGACTAGATGTACATCCTCATTCAAACCATTCTGACTAATGAAAAATATATTGACTGGGTTGAAGTAATAGTGGCAAAGCTAGATGAGGAGTTTTCCCAGTCCACGGAAGCTTCTAATTTCTACATGTCCTCATATCTATTCTATGTACTAGCCATCTATAGAAATTGGGAGGGTTTACCTCATCAACCATGGAAAGATGACATGATGATCTATGAATATCATTCTTATCTATAGAAGGAGAACAACCTAAGAAATTTCCAAAGGGTGCAAGATACGTTCCTAGCCAATCTTGTCTTCGAGCTGAGAGGAAGAATAAATTGCAAAATGTCTGACGAGGCTATGGATTTGATTAAGGTTTATGGTAGTTTCTTTGTTCAATTCCCCACCTTTAGTTATTTAAGGGTAGGAGGCTTTAGTGGTGAACCTATGAAGCTCCCACACTATTGTCTAGATAAGTACATTCTATTGGAAATATGTAGGCAAATTATTTAGGCTGGATTGAAATTCAAACTTAAAAGAGGAGTGGGTTCATTCTTTCCTATTGATTTGGGACACTATCACCTCAGATTAACACGTGGTATGTCTTCTCTTGATACTCAACTAAAAATATTCAATCTTCCTTATTATCAAAGTCACAGCTATTTCAACAGCAAGAAATTTGTGGCAAACCATTTCAAAATAGATGTAACCTTCCTACATCAGCCGGGTTTAGAAGACTATTGGGATGACTGCATTGATGAATTTGATGTTGTGAAAAGAATGCATTCTCGGTTTTCACTGGATTAGATTATTACCCTGCGACTACCTTTTAAAATTAAAGGGCTTCACACTGATGTGGAAGAGGGTGTGATAGAAGCTGAATGTATAAAACAAAATAATGAAGAAGTGGCTAGGAAAATAGATTGGGGAAGAGAGGAGGTAGATGGTTTGAATGATATTTCTGAAAATGTGTTCAAAAGAACAGATAAATGGTTGAAGGAAATAAGAAAGAAAAAAAAATAGGAAATCCCTATCTCAGTAACCAGGAAGAGTATAAGAATTTTGAAACTCACCACCTCTCCCACTATTACTAATGAAAATGAGGAATTGCTTTCTGCAGGTGAATCCAAAACCAGAATTGAAGATCATACTGAAAGGGGAGAAACAATCTCTATACAATCCCTAAGGATTACAAGAACAAGGAGCAAAAGGAAAGAAAAGGAAGAATTGATCTCCTGTATTACAATTGACTCTGAATAGGAAGAGAGTGGAAAATAGCCTATGAAAAAGGTTAAAATGGATAAGAGTCCAGCAAGCCCTCCGAAGATTCAAATAGCAGGGAAAGATTACCAAAACTTGTCAGTATCAACCCCTTCCACTGATGCTCCTACACCAAAGAGTCCCAACTGGTTGGGGCTTTCGGTTAAGAAGAAAAGGAAAATTTTTCCAATATCGGCTCCTGTTGAAGATCTAGTTGGAAAATATCTTGGGAAAACCCCAAGAGGTAAGAAGCCAAAGGTAGAAGTCATGGTCAATGTGGATACTAAAATAGGACAGTAGATGGTAGAGATATTCAAACTAAACTCAGATAAAACCAATGATGAGGTTACAGAAAGTGATTTCCATGTAGAAAAGATAGATCTGGGCATGTCCACCAGGGCAACTGACTTAAAAATCTTTGATTCAGCCAATAAGAAAACCAGTCACCAAGTGAAAAAGGATGTTGAGGATAAGATCAAATTGAAGCATGCCCTTTGTGAAATGGCCAAGTATATTCAGCAGCTTCATAATCCTCTACCTCAGCTACTGACAATGGTCCCTTTTGATTTGGATGTAAAGTCCCTTGAAAGTTAGAAATTCTTGGACTAGGTACACAAGGACATATAAATATCAACAACCTTCTTCAAATGGATGGATAAGGTAAATGAAGAAATTACTAGGTTTGCTAGTGATTTTGATAATGTGATGACAAAAGCTGAACAATTACTAAATATAGTAGAAAATGATGTGGAGTTGTGGAAAAAGAAAAGGGGGGAATTAGAAATCGAGATGCATAATATCAAGAACGTTTATACCTATGGTATAAATAAGTTTATTTCTGAAAAGGCTGTGCCTAGAATGGACAAAAATTCACTGTTCGTGGTCAAAGTGAATTTGGAAAGGGAAAGTTCTTATATGAACAGGTGATAGAAGAGTTATCTCAGATAATTGAAGTCCAGATCAACCCGAGAGACACCTTACTGGTGCAAAATGAATGTACATGGAAGATCATCAGACTAGAGAATGAAGCCAGTGGTGAAATGTCTAAGGTGCTTCCCTACTTCCATAAAAAGTTGGAAAACTTGAAAGCTGCCAAAGAAATCAAGATGACTGATCATTTGATCCTAACTCATGTGGAATTGACGGTGGTCTATGGAAATCAACATCTGAAGGTGATTGCAAAAAAAACCCAACATATGCAGTGCTTAAAAGATGTTTGGCTTCAAAGGTTTAAAGCAGCTGCCAAACCAAACCAAAAGCTAAGACAAAATTTCTCCGTGGCATTAAAGGAATGGAAGATAATGAAAAATGCCATGAACACCAATGCTGGAGCTACAGTTGGTCAATCGGCCATTTAGTTTCATAAGTAGTTTTCTGTTTTAGTTCGTTTCTGAAGTTCTTGATTTTTTTTAGGCAGATAGTTTTAAAAACTAAATTAAGCCCTACGTGGCTATATATGATGTTTTGGACGACCAAGTGAGGGTCAATTCTCTAGAAAAGAAACTGAATTTTATTATCTATTCCATTTTTTAGTTATTCCTGTGGTGATGAAACTGGATATTTTCAAATATATGAATATATATATTATCAGTTGGTAATATAAGAAGATTTTATCATTTTTATGGATTAGTTGGTCTATTGAAATGCATGGTTTTGATTTCAATTGGAGTTGAATGAACATGCTGTTATGATCTATTGAAATATATTTTGGATTTAGTCAGTAATATTTCAAGATTTATTATCCTTATGAATCAGCCTTTCTTTGTCATTTTTTTGATTAAGGTTCAAGTCAATTGGCTCGTATATCTTTTTGATCTTCAAAATCTCTGAATAGTTAATCAATTATCTATGGTGATGTGAATCGCAGCCTTTCCTGCTTTCTGGTCAAAAGTATACTTGAAAAATAGATGTTTCTGAATAAAAGGTTTTATTGAAAATTCTTCTTCTTTAAGGCTGCTACGCCTTTGAATGCAGAGAGTGTGATTGTGAGTGACTCACTCAATTGTTAGTGCATTTCTTTCCTTTTTGTATTCAGTTTTTAAGAGTCTTTGATAGTTATATTTCAAGAAGGAAAAATCTGTTCGCTAACAGATTTTTGGTGACTCTGCTGGGGATCATGTTTAAAAAGATTAGTATGCATTTTTGTTTCCAAGTGAGAGAAGATCATGGTATTTCCTGTTGATGCGATACCTGGTGAAGAAGAAATTCCCCCTGTCCTTCAACATGACTTACACTTTTTAGATACTCAAGAAGACATTATTTATGATTTAGTTGTTTTGGCCTGGAATATAAGGGAAAGTGATTAGCAATATCAGCAGGTTCGATTGGTAATAGAGGAGGAAGAAGAGATTGAGGAGTGGTTGTGAGGACTTCCCATAGCACAAGAAGCTACATTGGTAGATAGAGAAGCTCAAGACCCACAAGGAACTTAAACCTGGATTCTCATCCTTATACTAGGTCCTAGAGGAGAGAAGGTATCTTTGATAATTTTTATCAAGATTTGAAATTTTTTTTCTTTCCTATTACATTTACCCCTAAGAAGAAAGAAAAAAGTAGGCCTTTCTCTCCCCCTAAAGTTTCCCCTGAAGCATCTTCAAGTCAATCCAATTGGCAGGCTTTAACATTGTCTTTTATCCAAATTCCCCCCATTGTAACCATCTTCCTGACTTCAATCATGGCCCAGTCTTGGGGAGCGGCAATAGGTCCTCTAAATGTAGGAGGAAACCATCCCTTACCAAAAGGGGCTAGAGATGTATTACCTAAATTCTATGGCAATGGTAAAGTTTCTGTAGATGACCATTTGAATGCCTTCAGTACTCCTTGCGGGATTTTAGCTGTCCAACATGAAGATGTTGCTATTAGGTTATTTGTACAAACCCTTACTGAATCTACTGCTGACTGGTTTTATCATTTGCCAAATGGTAATATTACCAATTGGAACTCAATGAAAATAACCTTTGAATCTCGTTTCAAATCTATTGAAGATGAACACTCCCTCTTGCTCTAATTGTCCCAATTAAAGAAGGAGATGCATGAGCCTATGAGGGAATTTGTGGCCAAATTCAACAAGATCCTATATCAGATCCCTAATGCTAATAGACTGAATGGTGAAAATAAAAAAGGATTCTTTGTCAATGCAATGCCTCCTGACATAAGCTATCAATTGAGATGGGATAGGGTGGCTGATATAGGTGCAGCCAAAAACCTTGTAGTAGAACTTGAAGATGACCTCATAATAGTAGGAAAATGGAGAAGAGATGTTCAAACATCGACAAATCAAGCCTCTACTTCTGGCTCTAGTGACCTAGTAGTACAAAGATTAGTTAATGATATGATTTCCCTAAAGAGATAGATGCCAAAATCCCCTCCTGCTCCACACCAAGATGTTCCTCAGATATCCAAGTCAGGGGATAGGAAATTATGGGAAATCATCAAATGCTCTGCCATTCCAGCAAAGACTACAAATTGAGCCCCCTCCTGTAAAAGGGAATATGTGTATTTTTCATTTGACTGATGAACACGATGGAGATTCATGTCCTGAGATGGTACAATACAAATAGCTAGAAGCTAACAAAGAAAGTATTCAGGAGATCCCTACTGATGAAGAAAACTTCAAAGGACTTGGTGACTCCGTAAGTTACTACCTAGATTATGAGTCTGATTCTGATCGTGGTGGTGATATTTTAATTACTCTGGAGGAACCTTCTTGCTTTGTGCTCACTAGGGGTCAACAAGGAAACAAAAGTACCAATTGAGTCTCACATCTATTTCAAAATAAAAGAGAAAAGGAGCATGTGAATACAAGTGGCAACTCAAAGATGGACGAAAAAGAAGGACTAGAGGTAAAGACTCTAAAAAAATCAGACCCTGATTCTTCCTTTGATTTTGTTGATTTTTGTAAATCTTCTAAGATTCAAATTTCCCTTGTTGAATATTTGAAGTTAAATCCCAGTGAGTTGGATAAATTAGTGAATTTTGTAAAAGGATCATCTCCTGAAGTTGTAGCAAATCAAACAAATACTGTGTCTGCTCATGAAACTCCTATAAACCAGAATTCCATTTCCCCTAAAAATGTTCAAGCTATCCTTAGTCAAGAATCCTTGAAACTTGCTCAATTTTTAGGAAAACCAAAACCTTTCTATGTATCTCTGTTCATGCATGGTCATAAACTTAGTAACTGCATCATAGACTCAAGGGTGTCAGACAATATAATGCCTTCATCTGTAGAAAAACCCCTCTATTTTGCCTTAACAAAGACCTTTGGCAAATGTTACTCGATGGATTCTAAACAAGTCCCATTACTTGGTCAAATCAAAGATGCTCAAGTTTTGTTAGCCGCCTATCCCAATAAAAGGCTAAAGTTAACCATCCTTGTGGCTGACATACCTACTAGCTATGGTATGCTCTTAAGTTGAACCTTTTGTCAAGATTTAGGAGGAGAAATTAAATTATATTGGTCACAAGAAATAATCCCCATTGACAATCAGAAGGTAATCTTATAACCTAAGACCAAGTCAAAATATACTGTCTTCTCATTTGAAGATCCTAGAGCTCAGATCTTATACCAAGAAATAGATTTCGCTAATTATGTGATCTTACCTGAAGAAGATGTTGCAGAGTTGAAACCTCCCAGAAATGAAGGAGTTTGGATTCTTGAGTTTGATGGGAGATGCTCCTCTACAGGTTCAGGTGCAGGAGTAGTTTTGATATCTCTTGTTGGTGAGAATTTTCCTTTTTCTTTTAAACTAGAATTTGAGAATACAAATAACACCGCTGAATACGAAGCATTGTTCCTCGGTATTCAATAAGTAAAGAAGAAAAGTGTTAAAATTATGAAAGCTAAAGGGAATGCTAAGTTAATTGTAAAGAAGGTGAGAGGAATATATGTAGTAAGGAATGAGTGGATGAAGCATTATAAAAATAGGGTTTGGGATGAAATTGAAATTTTTGAGGCATTTACAATTGAGGCGGTCCCTAGAGTGCAAAATTCTAGAGCAGTCATCCTTGCCGATTCTGACCTAGTGTGCTATAGAGCTAGACAACAATCAGTATACTATAGAGCTAGTCCACTGACCTAGTGTGCTAGACAATGCTAATTCTTGGCAAGTCTTCAGTGATGATGCTCATGTGTTGAAATTCTTATAGGGTATTGAAAAATTCTCCTCAGTATTTTTTGAAGGTTCAAAATTCAAGTGTCAGGAGTTTTGTGTAGATGAACAGGTGAATAAAAGGGCAGATATTGTGCAATTGAAGGGAAACCATATCCCTAAGGGCCTCCTAAAAATGGAGAGCTTGTTTGACCATGGTGATTGTTTTATTGGTCAAACTGAAGAGACTAGTGGTAAGCAATCTGGTGATTTTGAGAAAATAAATATAGGTAGTGATGAAAATCCCAGATATGTGAATCTAGGCACTTTTTGTAACCCAAAAGAAAAAGTTGTGTTCACAAAATTATTGAAAGAGTTCAAAGATGTGTTTTCCTGGTCATATGAAGACTTGAAGGGTTTTAAAAATGGACAGTTTCAACATCACATCCCATTGAAGCCCGGTGCCAAGCCCTTCAGGCAAAAATTGAGGAACTATAACCCTAGGGTCTCTGATGCCATTTTTAAAGAAGTGGACAAAATGTTGAGTGCTAGAATAATCTACCCAATTTACCATTCTACCTGGGTCACGAACATAGTACCAATTCACAAGAAAAATAGTGAAATCAGAATCTGTGTAGATTTCAGAAACTTGAACCGGGCCAGTCTGAAAGATAACTTCGCTCTTCCCAACATGGATCACATTTTACAGATGGTTGCAGGTTCTGAAATGATGTTAATGCTAGATGGTTTTTTAGGGTACAACCAAATCAGTGTAAACCCTAGTGATCAACATAAAATGATGTTTACTACTCCTTGGGGTACATTCACATATAATTGAATGCCATTTGGCTTGATTAATGCAGGAGCCACCTTTCAGTGTGCCATGAATTCCTCTTTTGGTCACCTGCTGAACAAGATAATTGTAGTATACCTTGATGACTTGACCATTTTCTCTCATAAGAGGAAGAAAAATGCAAAGGATTTGAAGCTCATTCTGCAAGAGTGTAGAAACCAAGGGATATCACTAAATCCTAAGAAATTTGTCTTCTATGTGACAAAGGGAAAGTTATTAGGTCATATAGTCTCGAAAGAGGGAATTAAGATTGACCCTGAAAGGGTCCAAGAAATACAACAATTGTGTTTTCCCTCTAACAGGAATGGAATAAGATCTTTCTTTGGGAAAATTAACTTCTTGAGAAGATTTGTACCTAAATTCTTAGAAATGACTAGGCCTATGGTAAACCTATTAAGTGAAAAAAAAAAGTTTCAAATGGTCCGAAGAGGCCAAGAAATCTTTTGATGAAGTAAAGAAGGCAATTTCTCAAGCTCCAGTGCTATCTCACCCAGATTTCCGTAAAGATTTTGTAATACATTGTTATGCCTCAGAACATACCATGTCTAGCATCCTATTCCAGAAAAATGAAGTGGGTGAAGATGTCCTAATTTCCTTCATGAGTGTGTCATTGAAGAAGCATGAGTTAAAGTATTCTCCCATAGAAAAGCAAGCTTTTGTAGTGGTAAAAGCTATCAAGCAATTTTGATACTACATCCTTCATTTGCACTCTACAGTCTACATCCTGAATTCTATTGTCAAGAGTATTTTAACTTAGCAGGAGGTGTCTATGAATAACAGAGAAACATGGGTAGCAAAAGTGCAAGATTTTGATTTAGAAATCAAACCTACCAAATTAGTAAGGGTTCAAGGACTTTGCAGGTTGATTACAGAAAATGATGATGAATCAAAAGATAACATTCCCCTGTCTCTGTTTACTGGACTGAAAGATGCATGGTTCTCAAATGTAGCCTTTTATTTGACGTATGGAGAATGTCCAGATCACCTCACTATAAAAGAAAAAAGGAATTTAAAATTAAAATCATTAAAGTATGTTATTTTTGATGATGTATTATACAAACAAGGCTTAGACGGGATGTTCCTCTGGTGCGTTGATGAAGATTAGCAAAAGAAACTGCTTCAATCCTTTCACAATAAAGCTTGCGGTGGATACTTCTCCTCCTTAGTAACAGTGTTCAAGATACTAAGGAATTGTTACTATTGGCCTGGAATGTTCAAAGATGCTTACAAGTGGGTAGCATAGTGCAAAAATCGTAAGCTATTCTCTGGAAAACCTCATTTGGCAACCTTACCATTAAGGCCTGTGGTTATTGAAGAACCATTTAAGTAATGGGGTATAGACTTCATAGGACCTATAAATCCTCCTTCAAGTGTGGGTCATACTTATATTATGACCGTAACAGACTACTTTACTAAATGGGCAGAAGCCATTCCAATAAGAAAAAATACTTCAGAAATAGTATGTTCTTTCCTAAAAGAAAATATTTTGGTAAGATTTGGAGTTTCGACAAAGATAGTAGCTGAAAACACATAGAACTTCTCATCTTTTGAAATGCATCTTTTCTGTTACAATAATGGAATTCAATTGTCACACTCATCTGACTACTTTCCTCAGGGCAACGGTCAGGCCGAATCAACTAACAAGAATTTGATTTCTATAATGAAGAAGTTAGTTGATGATAATGCTAGAGACTGGCACAAAAGGTTGTACGAAGCACTATGGGAAGATCACACTTCACCAAAAAGAGCCATAGGAATATCACCTTTTGAACTGGTATATGGTGTAGAAGCTCAACTTTCTCTCCCATTAGAACTAGCTGCTGCTAAGTTACAAAAGGTGATTGAAGACCAACATTTCCATAATGGTCTGGAGAAAAGGATCATGTATTTGTGCAAGATTGAAGAGGAACGGGAGCATAGTGTATATCACATCACTAATCACCATGCTAGGGTGAAAAATATCTTCAACAAAAGAGCTCGACCCAGGAAGTTCATGACAGGGGATAAAGTTTTGATGTGGGACAAAAGGCGAGAACCCTGGGGAGCACAAAACAAGTTCAAGTCATTATGGCAAGGACCCTTTGAGATTAGCCAAGAGCTTGGTCCCAAATCTCTTAGATTGAAGTATGCTGATGGAAAAAAAAAGCCCTTGTCCTTTAATGGGAAAGATCTCAAGATTTATGATCTGTAAGTTTTCAGTCTCTCATGTACATATTGTTTTGTTGTGTCTTAGGTTAGTTTTTGCTTGCTTGTAGGCCTAGTTTTGTGTAGAACCAGAGACTTTTGGAGTTCCTTGTTTTGTCCCTCATGGTCCTATCCCCAGTTAGAGCCACCTATTGTAGGTTAAAAAGATTTTGACTAAATTTTTCTCAAAGTAACATGTAAAGTGTCGGGTTGTATATTGAATCTTGAACCTTGAACTCAATGTTCAAAGTTCAAGATCTCGTTTCCCGCTGTGCAAGTCCATGCTCATATTTTCAATCGGTAAGTTTTGTAAGCCCACGTCAAATGTGTAACTTAATATTGAATTGTGAACCTTGAACTCACTAGTTCAAAGTTCAAAGTTCAACTTCCAATTTTACATTTCTCATTCCCTCTTAAGCCTACGTCCTTTTATGTCTCGGCGTCACGATTTTTAAGGTCTTGAATCTTGAATCATAACCTGTTGAGTTCATAATTCATTTTCCCCTCACACGTCATGCGTTAGCTCATCATATTTATTATCTATGTCAATTCGTGGCTAAAGGCATGCGAGCTCTCAAACTTTGAACATTGCACTTCATAGTTCAATGTTCAAGATTTAGAAATGCAATAATCATCGGACACACTTGGCATGTGCCAAATTTCACTCACATTTATAAAATTGATTTCTAAAAAGATGGGGAGTGACATCAACTCAACTAAAAGTACAGTTTGCCTGAGTAAGCAGGAAATGCGATGAGACGTGGCCAACTATTGGCGGTGGGAATCATTGATTCACGGAAAGTAATCATAATTACTAAAAAGAGGAAATTTAAATGTATGTATTAAGCTTTACTTTCTTTGTCATTTCTATTTTCACCTTCTGTAGGAAAGCTAGATGGGACTGAAGATCTTTGAAGGTTTTTCTCTGCAAGCGAAAGTGTTGGCATCAATGAGTCTCAAAGTATTTTCTCTCATTTTCCTTACTGGGTT
Source organism: Thuja plicata (assembly GCA_018584345.1). Taxonomy (NCBI): domain Eukaryota; kingdom Viridiplantae; phylum Streptophyta; class Pinopsida; order Cupressales; family Cupressaceae; genus Thuja; species Thuja plicata. Next base: position 115,240 of record MU224529.1, read on the forward strand.
TTAAGAATTGCATGTTGCTGGAAAGGAAATTTCCATTGTTTTGTTTCTTTTCCCGAATCATTTGTACTAGAAATTATCATGATTAGTTCTAGTAAGTCGACCCTATAGGCCAGATTTGTAAAGGAGAACAAGTTTTCTCCTATAAGTAGTTGTTTACTGGAGATGAGAGATAGGGTTCTTGTCAATGACGACATTGCAGAGATTGTTCACAGAGTTAGAAATGCCAAAGCCGAGACTATCTCAGCCAAAATCGTTGAAAGCGGTTTGTTGGAGGCTGCTGGTTTTCCTTAAGTGACTTTGTGCCCTGAATTGGTGATGGAGTGTAGAAATACGTATGATAGGGTAAATAAATGTATCTGCCTTCCTTCTGGAGAAATGTTGGTGTCTATGAATCGACAAACAATAATGGCGGCCCTAAGAATTCTCCCCATAGAGACTTATGTCACCTGCAATTTTGAGAAAGCTAAAGAATATTTTATCCACAATTTCAAGGATTATAGTAACAATATAGCCAGGGACTGGTTATCCAAAGCTGAAAGAGGAGGTTCCAGACTTCCCAAGCCTCTGAAAAAGGACCATTTAGTAAGAGACGTAAGAGACATTATTGTGATGTTGAACAAACTAAGGGGGAAACCTAATGACATAATGTGGGAGGACTGGATGTACATCCGCATTCAAACCATTCTGACTGATGGAAAATATGTTGACTGGGCTGAAATTATAGCAGAAAAGCTAGATGAGGAGTTGTCATAGTCTGCGGAAGCTTCTAATTACTACTTGTCCTCGTATCTATTCTATGTACTAGCCATATGTAGAAATTGGGAGGGTTTACCTCATCAACAATGGAAAGATGACATGATGATATATGAATACCATTCTTATCTATAGAAGGAGAACAACCTAAGAAATTTCTGAAGGGTGCAAGATACGTTCCTTGCCAAGCTTGTCTTTGAGCTGAGAGGAAGAATAAATTGTAGAATGTTTGACGAGGCTATGGATTTGATTAAGGTTTATGGTAGTTTATTTGTTCAATTCCCCACCTTCAGTTATTTAAGGGTAGGAGGCTTTAGTGGTGAACCTGTGAACCGCCCACACTATTTTCTAGATAAGTACATTCTATTGAAAATATGCAGGAAAATTATTCAAGTCAGATTGAAATTCAAACTTAAAAGAGGAGTGGGTTCATTCTTTCCTATTGATTTGGGACACTATCACCTCAGATTAACACATGGTATGTCTTCTCCAGATCTTTAACTGAAAATATTCAATCTTCCTTATTATCAAAGTCACAGCTATTTTGATAGCAAGAAATTTGTGGTGAACCATTTCAAAATAGATGCAACCTTCCTACATCAGCCAGGTTTAGAAGACTATTGGGCTGACTGCATTGATGAATTTGAGGTTGTGAAAAGAATGCATTCCCAGTTTTCACTGGATCAGATTATTACCCTGTGACTGCCTTTTAAAATTAAAGGGCTTGACACTGATGTGGAAGAGGGTGTGACAGAAGCTTAATGTATAAAACAAAATAACAAAGAAGTGGCCAGGAAAATAGATTGGGGAAGAGAGGAGGTAGATGATTTGAATGCTATTTCTGAAAATGTGTTCAAAAGAACAGATAAATGGTTGAAGGAAATAAGCAAGAAAAAGAAATAGGAAATCCCTATGTCAGTAACCAGGAAGAGTATAAGAATTTCAAAACTCACCACTTCTCCCACTATTACTAATGAAAATGAGGAATTTCAATCTGCAGGTGAATCCAAAACCGGAATTGAAGATCATACTGAAAGGGGAGAAACAATCTCTAGACAATCCCCAAGGATTACAAGAACTAGGAGAAAAAGGCAAGAAAAGGAATAATTGATCCCCTGCATTAGAATTGACTTTGAACAGGAAGAGAGTGGAAAAACAACCTAACAAAAAGGTTAAAATGGATAAGAGTCCAGCAAGCCCTCCGAAGATTCAAATAGCAGGGGAAGATCACCAAAACTTGTCAGTATCAACCCCTTCCACTGATGCTCCTACACCAAAGAGTCCCAACTAGTTGGGGCTTCCGTTTAATAAGAAAAGGAGCATTGTTCCAATATCGGCTTTTGTTGGAGATCTGGTTGGAAAATATCTCAGGAAAACCCCAAGAGGTAAGAAGCCAAGGGTAGAAGCCATGGTCGATGTGGATACTAAAACAAGACACTGGAGGGAAGAGATATTCAAACCAAACTTAGATAAAAATAGTGATGAGGTTACAGAAAGTGATTTCCATGTAGAAAAGATAGATCTGGGCATGTCCACTAGGGCAACTGACTTAAAAATCTTTGATTCAACCAATAAGAAAATTAGTCACTGAGTGAAAAAGGACGTTGAGGATAAGATCAAATTGAAGCAAGACCTTTGTGAAATGGTCAAGTATATTCAACAGCTTCATAATCCTCTGCCTCAGCCACTGACAATGGTCCCTTTTGATTTGGATGTAATGTCCCCTGAAAGTCATAAATTCCTAGACCAGGTACACAAGGATAGATCAATATCAACAACCTTCTTCAAATGGATGGATAAGGTAAATGAAGAAATTACTAGGTTTTCTAGTGATTTTGATAATGTGATGAAAAAAGATGAACAATTACTAAATATAGTAGAAAATGATGTGGAGTTGTGGAAAAAGAAAAGGGGGGAATTAGAAATCAAGATGCATAATATGGAGAACATTTATACCTATGGTATAAATAATTTTATTTCTGAAAAGGTAGTGCCTGGAATGGACAAAAATTCACTGTTCATGGTCAAAGTGAGTTTGGAATGGGAAAGTTCATTATATGAATAGGTGATAGAAGAGTCATCTTAGATAATTGAAGCCCAGATCAACCCAAGAGACACCTTACTAGCACAAAATGAATGTACAGGGAAGATCATTGGACTAGAGAATGAAGCCAGCAGTGAAATGTCTAAGGTGCTGCCCTACTTCCATAAAAAGTTGGAAAAATTGAAAGCTGCCAAAGAAATTGGGATGACTGATCATTCGATCCTAGTTCATGTGGAATCAGTGGTGGTCTACGGTGATGAACATCCGAAGGTGATTGCAAAAAAACCCAATAGACGCAGCGCTTCAAAGATGTTTGGCTGCAAAGGTTTAAAGCAACTGCCAAACCAAACTGAAAGCTGAGACATAATTTCTCCATGGCATTCGAGGAATGGAAGACAATGAAAAATGCCATGAACACCAATGCTGGAGCTATTGTTGGTCAATCGGCCATTTAGTTTCATTAGTAGTTTTATGTTTTAGTTCATTTCCAAAGTTCTTTCTTTTTTTGAGGTAGTTAGTTTTAAAAATTGAATTAAGCCCTACGTGGCTATATATGATATTTTGGATGACCAAGTGAGGGTTGGTTCTCTAGAAAAGAAATTGAATTTTATTATCTGTTCTATTTTTTAGTTATTCCTATGGTGATGAAACTGGATATTTTCAAATATATGAATATATATATTATCAGTTGGTAATATAAGCAGATTTTATCATTTTTATGGATCAGTTGGTCTATTGAAATGCATGGTTTTGATTTCAGTTGGAGTTGAATGAACATGATGTTATGATCTGTTGAAATATATTTTGGATTTAGTCAGTAATCTTTCAAGATTTATTATCCATATGAATCGGCCTTTCTTTGTCTTTTTTATAATTAAGGTTCAAGTCAGTTGGCTCGTATATCTTATTGATCTTCAAAATCTCTGAATAGTTAATCAGTTATCTATGGCGATGTGAATCGCAACATTTCATGCTTTCTAGTCAAAAGTATACTTGAAAAATAGATGTTTTTGAATAAAAGGTTTTATTGAAAATTCTTCTTCTTTAAGGAAGCTACACCTTTGAATGCTGAGAGTGTGGTTGTGAGTGACTCACTCAATTGTTAGTGCATTTCTTTCCTTTTTGTATTCAGGTTTTAAGATTCTTTGATAGTTATATTTCAAGAAGGAAAAATCTGTTCACTATCAGGAAGTACATTAGCCCTTAGGAAAAATTCATTTGAACCATTTACATCAGTGCGTAGGCAAATCAAAAGCCCTTAGGCATAATACATAATTTGATGGCAGAGAAATAATATCCCACATAATGGAAGACCCAAAAAAACTGCTTCCTATCGATAGACCACCCTGTAGACACACCTACAGAAGAAAAGGAGCTATAAAACATCATACCTGCAAATAAAGTTACTTTTTAACCCTCCATAAAACAAGGAACAATACCGCCACCCAAGAAAATATTCAAATTAAGGTCAAGGATAAGATGAGCATCTGGAGAGATGAGTTGTGGGGGAGCATCAGAGGGCCAAGCCACGGAGGAAGGATCCTGCTCAAGAAGATCAAGCAATGAAAACACTACTTGATGAACACCCGACACACTCTCCTTAGTGAGGGAACTTGAAAATTGCTGCAGAGTTGCCTTAACCTGTCTAAAAGATTGTCATTCTAGAGCCATCTTAATGCTTTTGAGGACCATGTAAACCCCATGATGATTGAGGGCCGAATGATGATGAAATATACCACCGATAATGGCTGCACCACCCCATAGGTCATACTTCTGCAAGACCTTGCTAAGCTTATTACCACCAATTAACTTTGGTTTCACATATCGTGAGGAAATTAAATCCAAATGATAGGGAGATTGCAGAAGATCACAGGCACTAGAAAGAAAAATTGATAAAATTTGGGAGGAAAAATTAGTAATGTTAATCATAATGATAAAGGAATTGAAAGTGAAATTTAAACCCCAATGGAAATTGACAATCAAATGACAATTGAAATCAACAAAGTGGATGTAGACATAGAAACACCAATTGACAAAGAAACCCCTTTGACTGATAATGAAATGAATGAACAATTTCAAATTAAAAGTGATGTGCTAGACAATCTGTGTGGTTTGGTTTCATGGAGACAGATTAGGATACATGCGACTGGATTGTTAGGACAATTTTTTTATAATAAGAAATTTGGGTTTCAATGTCAATTAATGTTACAATTAATTAAAATTACTAAAATGTGAAAATTGATCAAAAGGTTAGGCATTTATGTGAAATCCAAGAACAAGGATGAGTCTCTAAAATAAGTTGTATCAATTTTTGCTAGTGCCTTTGACACAATCGGAAAGAAAAGTCATTCTAAAGATAGGAATGTGACACAACGAGCAATAAAAACATCTTTTGTAAACAAAAATACTTCTAATTTTGATAAAATAATGTTGACAAACCTAAGTGGATATTTTAATATTCATAGTAAAACTTTAGCAAGAGTTGTAAAGAGAAGAGTTAACTTTGAAAGTGATCTGAAAAACCATTTGTGGACCTTTAGTGGCAGATTCCTGAGGTCTGACATGAAAATTAATGGAGAAGTCAAAACTTTGATTGAAAATTTTTGGCACGATAATACAAGAATATCACCTAATGCTAGAGATGTTCTTAAATTAAGAGTCATCTCAAAAATTCATAATCCACATCCAAACCACCTTTTGGGTATGACTCAAACTGAATTGTATACAATTTTTTAGATGTTAAGGGGTTAACTATTAGTATTAGTTAAATATCTTTTGAAAAATTTAAACCATGGTATGTAAGGATTAACAAGGAAAGAGTCACGTGTTGTTGCAAAACTCATGTTCAATTTTATTATCATTATGATGTATTTCGATCTATACGTTCTACCATGCATACTAATGAAATGTTGTAGGAATGTGGTATTAATATATCACCTCAAACTGTAAAGGATTTTATATCAAGTTTATTTTGTAACCCACCTAATGAGAAATTTTTTGTTTTGAAAGCATGTGTTTCTGGTGGATGTGATGTATGTGGCAATCTTGCATTTTTAGATGAATTTTTGCCTAAAAATATTTCAATTGATTTTGGACATCAATTAGTTGATGTAAAAATATTTAAAACTATTGAGTATCCATTGAAGGACAGAAAGGTTGGAAAATGATGCAATCTAATTACTAAAAAAGTTAGTTTTCATCCATTTATGAATGATTTCAAGAGTAAGGTTGTACCTAAATATGTGAAACACTCTCAAAATGCTAGATGGCTTGATGGATAGTTTCACATATGCAAGAATACATTTCCAATTGGTAGTATAATTTTAGTCATTGACTTTGTAGAGAACTACACACTTGCACCACAAGATGAGATCCAATCACAATATTACAATTCAGAGCAAGTAACAATATTTTTTCATATTGTCTATAAGCATGCACCTGAAAGTACAGAAGAGCACCTGATAGTACAGAAGAGGATCATTTTTTTTTGAGAGAGTACCATTTCTAAATAAATGATAATAAATTACACTCATCAGAGTTTTCCAGTATTGCTTTAAGACCTTTTATGAGAATTTAAGGGAGAGGGAAATTCATATAACGCAACATCTAATATGGTCAGATAATTGCACTGGGCAATTCAAGAATGCTAGAATGTTTTATTGGTTGAGTAGAAAACATTAAAAAATTAATATCCAACATATTTGGAATTTTATTTTAGGCTGAACATGCTAAAGGAAAATACGATGGTTCGATTTCATGTGTTAAGAGAGCCCTTTACAGAGAGCAACTCCAATTTGAGGAAAATGAAAAATTTAAAGATGCACATGCAATTGCTGAATGGTGTAAAACAAGTTTGTCTACGGGATAAAGTCAGAACTCTAGACAATCAAGCATTTCTTCTATCTAGTTGAAGAGAAGAGTATCCTTTAGAGGTATGATTATGATACAATCAACGGGTTAGCTAAATGTCATTCATTTAGGAGTTCTAATTCTAACACTTGGACTATATGGACTAGGGAGCTTGCATGTTTTTGTCAATTTTGTGTTGCACGTGAATGGGAAGAATGTGAGAATATGGAATGGGTTGAATAATGGAAAAAAAAATTGTTAACACCTAGTGAGACACATGATCAAAATGATATAAGAAATAAAGACCTAAATCATGCATTTGCATTAGAAGATTATGATCATGTTTTAGACCTCATACAACCTGGTAATTTAATTCAATTTCTTGTAAAACTTTAAATTATATTATTAATGTATGTCATATAATTTATTATTGTATTTGAATTAAAAGTCTAAGAATTTTTATTTGTACATGTACTTAATTTTTTTTTGCAAGACATGTGTATGTTGTTGTTGCACCCGAGGATAATAAAGAGCATAATGAGTATTGGCTAGCTCGATGTGTAGAACCTAAGAAAAAGTTGATATGTCATGAAGTAGATGATGATGATTTTCAGTATCCAATTGGGTCTATTGTGGTTTTTGGTACATGGCTATGCAAATACCTAACAAGGAGGAATGGTTTCCCAGCTTTTGAAGACTACCAATCAAAAAATAAGATTATACACTAATCCCATTTGGTAGTGGAAACAAATATCAAATTGGAAAGATACAAAGGGAGACCTGCTAATAAAATATTATGGACACTTTCAATGGAAGAGCATGATGCATTCATAGATGCATTGCAAAAAAGAGAGGATGTTGGTGGTACAATAGGTTGTATCAAATTTATGCATGTAAGTTTTTGTTAATTTTTTTAATTTTTATATGTAGTTCTATATGTAGATGTCTTATTTAAAGTCTCATATGTAGAGCTAATTACTTTGGTTTTTAGGTGTCAAGTACAACTAGACAACATAGATGTCAGTCAAATTGTACATTTTACAACTTTTGTCTAATCAAAGTTATAATACTAGGTGAGTGCAATTCATTTATTTAACTTTTGGATCGTAGATTTAAATTTTCAACATAAATGATAATTGACAAGTTAAATGAACTTTACAGTTAAATACATATTTTCTAACATTTCAACATTCATTTTTATGATGCAAGCACTCTTGAAGAACAAAGACATGAACTATTTATGTAGTTCAATGCACACTTGTATTCATCCAGTTTTGGTTTTATAAAACACATGAGTTCACTTTTATTCATCCAATTTTGTTTTAAATATAAATTCAATGCATAGTTGTATAGTCCTATGTTCACTAATGGATAATGATATAGTTATTTGGACATCCATATTTCATAGTTCAAATTAATATGTCATGGTTAGATGGATATTTTTTTTACAGTTAATATTGAAGTCAATATTAGTTACATCTATATTATTTCATGTCAATTATATAATAATTTATTTGATTAATGATTGTTTTAAAATTAATTTCTCTTGTCAATCACATATAGAAACAACTACTATTAATGATAAAATTACAATTGATATTTATTTATAATTGATATTTAGATAAACTCATATATCTAGATTCAAACCACTATTTAAAAAATCATGAAATAGGATTTAAAAATCCCATGAATAAGATAAATAAAATAGAAAGTCCTAGAATAATATGTATCATAATGCCCATCATATCAACTCATTGTATATATAATCACACAACAAAGTCCTACTCTAAAAAAAAGTCAAAATAATATGATAACAAGTCCTGATAATGCAATTCTAAATAACATGATAATAAGTCCCAGAAACATGTATAGCACGTGCCATCATAAAATTTCCATCATATAATAACTATATCATCTTAAAATGGAAGCACTTCCATCTTGGTTAGTTTGGCACCCTCATTTAGTGCATTTACATGATAGATTTGCATTTAGGATGCATCTTACTTGGTAATTCTTTTTTCTAGGTGAAATTAGGGTTAATATCCTAAGGATTCTCCTTGATTTCCTTCTTGGTGGCTCTATTTTCTAGGTTGGTCCTCTTATCCTTCATCACATCTCTTCTATGCCCATGTGCCCATTTCCAGCATTTTGTTCATTTTCCCATCATCCTAGGTCCCTGATTGACCTAGGAACTTCATTGGCATTTTATGTTGACCGGCTTGAAACCTCAGGTTAGGGTTGAGGTCGACCTTGATGTAGGTTAGGATCAAGGTCAATCTTGACCTCTATCATGTTTTGGTTCCCGCTTTCATATTTGGATCATAACGGGGACCTAAATCTAAAATTGGCCCCCAGATTCGAATGCAACAGGGTTTTCATTCAAAATTTAATTAAATGCATTTCCTCCTTAGTTGGTCATTGTGATTGGACCATGATTCGAGGTGAAATTTGAATTATGGGCCCTCACATTGCCCAAGAAGACTTACCTTTAAATCTCTATATAAATACTCTCTTTTTCCTTAATTTCAAGGACATTACGATATTATGACACAATTATAACATGATACAATAATGACATGACGATGATGGAAGAATGCAAGAGGATGATATAGGAGGACAAGATATGATGATGCCTTAATGCAAGAGAGTGTTTTGTGGACATTCATTGGAGCCAGAAAGATTTCTTCAATCCTTCCTTCTTCTTTGATCTATTATTTTCAACATTCAAGCACTCAAAAGATACAATCATGGGGTAGAAACTATGGATTGTGAGTTTTGTAGGAGTAATTTATCCTTGGGGGCTTGGTATGATTTCTTTATCATATTCAAATCTATGCATTTCTCTCTCATATCAATTCATGATAGGGTTTCGATCTAGAAGATTAGATCTTGGCATTACACATTCAAAGCTCTTCCTACGAGCAACACGCACACATATTCTATTAGATCCGGCTATTCATGGAGGTGGCGATCATAGAAATGGGGGTTTGAATAAGGAAAAAACCTATATAGCCACCCCAAAACCCCATTTCTAGATATCTACAGTCATTTTTTTGGGAGTTACAGAGCAGATTTGGATACCCTTTTTAGAAAACTTCTAGGATCTGCAAACAGAATTTCCGTCAGAGCAGTGCAGGTCAAGGTCAACCTAAAGGGGTCAAGATTGACATTCATCAAGGTCAAGGTCGACCTAGACTAAATCTGGAAAATATTTCTGGGTTTTCTCAGTCTCTATGTCCCCGTTCTGGATCTGGTTGTAGAAGTTCCAGAAACTCAACACTGACATCAAAAAATAGGTATTTCCAGATCTGCTATGTTATGAGGTATGTATGTTATTTCATTATTCTTTGCAAACATTTTCAGATTTACATTCCTTATCATAATAATTAAATGTAGGTGGTTAATTGTAGTATAGGGTCTCTTTTATGTGCAATCCCCCATTGTTCTAGAATCCTATCCACACTATTTCCGCCTTTACATTTTGGTGAACCCGTTTATGACAACTCTTTCTTTTTGGTGTTAGATTTTCATTTTATGTTAGATCTTACATGCATATAAAAGTATATTTATTTTATGCTATTGCATTTATATTTCAAAAATAAAAAAAACAAACAAATCACAAAATTTCTTTAAAAATACAAAAACATCTACATTTTTCATGCTTGTAGTATTACTTTGTGTTCAACTTGTATGATTTTTGTTTTGAATACTTTGATGAGGATTTTATTGAAAAAGAGGATAGATCTCCTAATGAGGTACATGAAAGTGAGGATGAATTTTTTTTGAATATGATCTCCCTTGATCCTATTCCTATTTCATCCTCCTCTACAACCTCTTCAATTGACCTTTACCATAGGATGTGTGCATGGTTACCTTCATATTCCACTATTTGTAACATTGATGCACCTAGAATAATATATCCTAAACCTTTGTTGATGGTAAAAGGTTGTCCTCAAATAAAAATTAAGGGTAAACCAAGAGATCCTTTGGATTCCTTTGATAACACGGATTCTATTTCACATGCTTATCACAAACGGAATAACCCTTAGCCTACTATTCCAGCTTATTTACCTCCTTCTCAACCTATGCTTCCTCAAGCACCTAAGTTTCCATTTTCCTTTAAGGAGTATGACTTAGTTGAATAATTACATACTACTCCTGCTAAGATATCTTTATGGGAATTTCTTCAGACTTCTCTGACATATCATGAGGCATTGCAAATGGATTTATCTACCCTTCCTGCTTCGCCTCCTAACCAAGAAAATATTAATTATTTTTTGGAGTGCATGAATACTATGCCTTTTTTACCTCCTATTGTGTTTACCGATGATGATTTACCTTTTTTTGAGGTGCATAATCAATATGATGCTCTTATGGTTGTTGTTTCTATTAATCAGAGTATCATTCATATAACATTAATTGATAATGGATCTGGGCTTAATGTTTGTAGCATGGATATGTTTACAGAAATTAAGGATTATCTTACAACTATTCAACATGATAATGTCCCTATTCGTGGATTTGATAATATTGCAAAGAGAACTTTGGGCATTATTACATTACCTCTTAAGGTTGGTCTAGTTATTCTTGATACACCTATTTATGTTATGCCTGGACCTCTCAATTATAACCTTCTTTTAGGTGGACCTTGGTTACATACTATGCATGCAATTCCTTCTACTCTTCATCACAAGGTTAGGTTTATTTATAATGATTTGATGTATACGCTACATGCGGATGACACGCCAAATCCTTTCTTAAATGCAGAATATGCTTAAGTTTCTGAACCTCTCCAATTGAGTAAAGAACCTAAAATGTCACCTGAGATTGAATAAACTAAAGCTCCATCTTCTTCTTTGACTAGGGATGATTGGGGAATGTTAGAATTTAATCCTTCTTTTATTGGGGAATATAAAGTTTCTGATTTGGAATTCATGAAACAAAAAAGTGGGTTTGAAAAACAAGTTTTTACTCCTTCCCCACTCTCTATGGAATTAAAAAGTAACTTTGTTTCTGCCTCAATGGACAAAAAAATTAAAACAATAAAACCTGATTGCTATGACATTGTGACATACATGGCTCCTTTGACTCAATCTGATATGGCCGATAGATATGGTTCTAGTTATCATCTGCTCAAGAAATCAAGATTTAATGGGAAAGGATGTGGTAAATACGAGCAAGGTATACAAGTACCTTTGGACAATGAAATTTATGATTATACATATGGATTGGGATTCAATCCTTACAAAAAACCATCAACTTTTCCTCTCAATGTTAATCATATTTGTGGTGGACATTTGAATTTGGTTAACCCACTCCTCCTCAACATGGATCAAAAACCTATCTTGGATGTTTTTCCCAAAGATGAAACCTTAGCAGATTTTTTAGGAGCTTATGAGGATCTACCTATGTTTCATCATAAAAGATAGAAGCCATATGGTCTAAATACAGAAGCTTATTTTGAAGAACATGATAAACAATATATTTCTCCTTTACCAATGGATTTCCGATACAACGTAATTTTCTAATAACTGAGACTATTGAGGTTCAAGTGGATGCAAATGACTCTGAGAAGATGATAAAAATTGGGAAGTGTTTGAATCAAGATGAACATGATCAATTGGTTTCCCTTTTACTTGAATTTTAGGATATTTTTTCTTGGAAATATTCGTATATGCCAGGTATAGATCCTAAGATTATTACTCACAATATTGTTCTCAAACCAAATGCTAAACCCGTGAAGTAGAAAATCTGAAAGATGAATCCAGGAATTGCCTTATTAGTTAAGGCTAAACTTGAAAAATTATTGGATGTTGGATTCATCCGCTCTATTGATTACTTAGAGTGGATTTCAAACATTGTGGTCGTTTCAAAAGGAGAAAGTATGATAAGAATGTGTATTGACTTTTGAGATTTAAATAAGGAATCCTTAAAAGATGATTTCCCATTACCTAATATTGATATGATGATGGATTCAATAGCGGGTCATGGTCTATTATCTTTTATGGATGGATTTTTGGGCTATAATCAAATATTTACTCCTCCTGAAGATCAACTTAAGACATGATTTATAACACCTTGGGGAACATTTTTTTGGGTCATGATGCCTTTTGGATTAAGAAATGTGGGATAAACTTATCAGCAAGCCATGAATTTGATTTTTCATGATTACATTCATAAGATTCTTGAGGATTATGTGGATGATATCTTGGTGATATCTATATAAAGAGGAGATCATGTTAGTATTTTATGAAAAATATTTGAAAGGATTAGAAGTTACAATATGAAATTGAATCCTAAGAAATGTGTTTTTGGAGTTGATTCTAGTAAATTATTAGGGTTTATAATATCTAAGCGAGGCATAGAGGTAGATACTGAAAAGATTGATGATATTGTTAATATGCCTCCTCCTAAGAACATTTCTCAGTTAAGAAGTTTACAAGGAAAAATTCAAGCTATTCGTCACTTTGTTTATAACTTAGCTGATAGAACTATTCCTTTTACTTCCTTGCTTAGAAAGGATACCACTTTTTCTTGGAATTTCAAACGTAAACAATCCTTTGATAAATTTTAGGATTATCTCTCCAATCCTCCTATTTTGCAACCTACTCAATTTGATAAACCCTTTTATCTGTATACTTCAGCCACTTCGAATGCGGTGAGTGTGTTGTTGGATCAACATGATAGTGAAGGTAAGGAAAGACCTATGTACTACATTATTCATACTTTAATTGATTATGAATCAAGGTCTATTGATTTGGAAAAAAAATTCTTAGCTTTAGTTTATGCTTGTCAGAAACCCAAGCATTATTTATTAAATGTTGAAGTCAATGTGATTGTTAAATTTGATCCTTTGAAACATCTTTTCTCAAAAAATGATCTCTCTAGAGGTCTTTCAAGGTGGGTGATGTTACTTATGGAATTTTATCTAAATTTCATTTCTCAAAATTCAATTAAAGGACAAGCCTTAACAAATTATTTAGTTGAAGCTCCTTGTCCTCATTTCGATACATGCTCTACTTCAATAGAATTCCCCGATGACAACATTTTAGCTATTAAACAGGATGATGTTTGGGAATTATATTTTGATGGATCTAGATGTAAGACAGGTTCTGGTGTTGGCATTATCTTGATCCCTCCTATGAAAAAATTGATCCCTATGTCATATAAATTGACTTTTCCTTGTACTAACAATATTGCGGAGTATGAAGCTCTTATAGCTGGCTTACAAGAAGCTTCATCCCTTAACATTAAAAAATTGGAAATTTATAGAGATTCACAATTGATTGTGGAACAGATTAAAGGAGGTTATCACACTAAGAATGATAAACTGACACAATATAGAGATTTGGCTCTTGATATTCTTTCACAATTCTCTTCTTATATGATTCAAACTTTACGTAGGAAAGATAATCGACATGCAGACGCCATGACAAGTGTAACTTATTTGGTCTGTCTTGAGAATAACATTGAAGAATTTCAATTTACTATACATCCTCTTAAAAACCCTGCAATTTCCAATGAGATTACCTCTGATTGTTTCAATTTGCATTTTGATAAATGGTATTCTCATATCTTTCATTTTTTGAAAGATTGTACTTTTCCTAAATCAGCAACAAGGAACATGTGTAATCATATTAGGAAGCTTGCAACACATTGTATCATTTTAGGAGATACACTTTACAAATGCTCTTATAATGGTTTTCTATTAAGATGTCTTTCTAGAACCAAAATTCCAATAGCTTTGGTAGAAGCTCATTCTGGTTCTTGTGGGGGACATTTTGGTGGAAAATCTTTAGTCAATAAACTTCTTAGAATGGGATATTATTAGCAAACAATGGAACAAGATTATTTCATGTTTATTAAGAAGTGTCCTCAATGTTACTAACATAGTAATTTGATTCATGCTCCTTCTCATGAGCTTCATAATCATGTTGCTTCATGGCCTTTTAGTATTTGGGGTTTTGATCTTATTGGAAAATCTCATCGAATTCTTCTCAAGGACATACATACATCCTGACGGCTACAAATTATTTCGCGAAGTGGGTGGAAGTTGTCACTCTTCGTTCAACTCCTGTGGATTTTATTTGTAATTTCATTCTTAATAATATTATAACACGATTTGGTATTCCTTCAACGATAGTTTTGGATAATGGTACATCTTTCAAGAATAAAGAAGTCACAAAATTCTTAGAGAAATATCAAACTCAGCATAGATTTTTGACTCCCTATTATCCTCAATCTAATGGTCAAGATGAAGCATAAAATAAAATCATTTAACAAATTCTAAGGAAAATAGTTAATGAGCATGCAAAAGATTAGCATACCCAACTTACCTATGCTTTATGGGCTGATATGACTAGTGTTCGCACTACCACGGGTACTTCTACTTATAATCTTGTCTATGTTACTGATACTCTTATGCCTTTGGAGTTGGGAATACCTTCTTTACATATTTCATTTCATGGGATAATTGACAAAGACACATTTCAAGAACAATGATTACAAGAATTTAAAATGTTGGATGAACAATGAATAAATGCTTTGGAACATATAAAGGCTTATCATAAATCACTTCAGAAGAAGTATAATCATAAGGAAATTGAATGATCATTTTAAGTAGGTGATTTAGTGCTATATGAGAATCAAATAAATGTGAATGCTTTACCTGGTTAAAAAGGAAAGTTTAGCCCTAATTGACTTGGACCTTTTGTTGTAATTGAGGACTTTGGTTCAAGGGATTACAAAATTGCTGATATGGATGGTGTGCCTTTTAAGGAACCTATCAATATTATGCATCTAAAATGTTATTATACCTAGTACATAATTATTTTCCTCTATATTAATGTATTCCTTATAAAATATTTATGTTTATAGGTTATGTGATTTTATCAGATTACATTTGAATATATTTATACACGTTCTTTCTTTCTTTCTATTAAGTTTTATGTTATTGGTGAAAATATAGTAATCAATCACAGAACTAACTAGAAAATAATGTTTTTCATCTATATATAATTTTTTTTCTTTTTGAGTTTGAAACATATGTGGCATAGTGCCCTATCTATCACTCTCTCTATCCCTATGCTTTGATGGTCGATGGCTCCCAGATCTCTTGAATCTATGATGTGAAGATGAATATCTATGTACGGTATTCCATGAGTAGCTCCTTGATATGATAACATCATATACACACTCCTATGATATCTGTAGGTCATCCATCAGCCTCTCTCTCTCTCTCTCTCTACATAACCTTAGCTCTCGCTGGAAACAAAAATAGATGTCTACATATCTGACAGGATCTCTGTGACCAATGGGGAACTCTCACTCACTGGTTGGTAGTTAGTAGGATAGGCATATATCCTTCACAACCTCAGATATGAAGCTCCTCTAGTCCTCTACGCTAGTTGAAGAATTAAAATATATTTATCTTTTAGTACTTTTTCTTCAAAAATTAAGTTAAATATTTAAAGAAATACATGAATTTTACCTGGATCTCCCTCCTGGGTATCATTGAAGGGTCTAGATGGTGGGGGCATGGAGTTACTACTCTCTCCATGCTCGCTAAATCTAGGTCTTAGAGGTGGTGTCTCTGTATGGACGCATTGAGGCTGTCATGATCTTAGTGGTGTTGCATGAACAAAAGGATCATTTGCACTGGTACTATCATCTAGGGGCTTCGTGTGTGCTCTCTACTCTACTCTATCCTCCTCCATGGTATCTCCCTTAGAGGTGGGATCCTCCTCCTCTGGTATACTACTATATTGGTGTGTCCTCTCTGAAAGGCTTGGATCACCTAAGGGATAGTCATTAGGGAAGATGGGATGGGTTCCTTGCAAACTCTAGTATCTGATATAGTCCCTGCTAATGCCTGAATAGGCCACATTAGGGGTTACCTCTATATCCTCTCTCTCATTTGTGTCACTATCTATGATTTTTTCTACTAATGGCCAACATATGACATCGGGTCTCTGATAGTATCTCGTTGGATATGTGTACCAATAAACTGCTCTAGGGACCCCCTATATAAGACCAAACTGTCTCATCACTCTATCATAGTTGTACATTATTACTATGTGACTAGAGTGACCCTATATCATCTTGTGCTACTTTGAGTGTCTCATATGATGTTGTGTGTCTGGCCACTCTGTCATTCGATAATATGGTCTCCGTATCACATCTATGCTTGGTACATGGTCTAGACATACCCTCCAATAGAGGATATCTCCATGCTGCCAAGGATCTCCTAGTAGATAAGCAAAGGATCTATGTGTGCCCACATCTACCATCACAAGAACACCCTATGGCCATGTAATGTGAAGTGCTCGAACAACCAAATCTGCAATAGTGTGTATACCGTGAGACTCGCTCATTGAAATTTCACCAAATGACATAACTCGTGATATAGATGGGCTAGCATACTATGGACCCATGTTAAGATAATCCTATCACTCTCCATCCTACATACAAGATGGGATAAAGGTGCTAAAAATATTGTACCCTTTGTGTTGGGTACCACAACTAAAGAAAGTATACAAAACATAACCTTTGTACCAAGGGTGTCAGACCTTCTAGTATGGCTGATAGGGTGATATGATCTGATCGAGTTTGCATCTCTGGAACCCATCCTAGGAAATAATCTGCATCTTCTTGAATATACTTAGAACCCCACTATACTCTTGGTCTAAGGGGCTCACCTCAAACTGGAAGTCAAAAGATCCTGTATACATCCTCTAATATCACCATAATCTCTCTCAAGGGAAGATGAAAGGAACATATGTCCTCATCCCACCTCTCTATAAGAGGCGATATCATGGATCAGTGAAATCTCATCTGTGGTAGGACTATTACCTAGTATATTCCTATGTCTCGTAGTATTTGTGTCTCATCCTTGTTTAGCTCAGACCACTTCTCTCTGATCAGCAATAATGGCCCTCCAAAGGGGTGCTCTCGGAGATGAACCAGGTCCTGTAAGCACAAAAATAGCATCATATCAGAATTATTCAATCACTCAACTATACATCCAACTTGACTAGGTCAAGGTCAACCTCTTTTAGGTCAATGTTGATCTTCCTGGGTCAAATTCAACCTTTCTAGGTCGAGGTCGACCTTACTGGGTCAGGGTTGACCACACTCCAAAAAGGGGGTAGACCTTCCCAGTTCATGTTGACCTTAAAGGGTCAAGGTTGAAAAAATTGGGTTAGGGTCAACCTTAGAGGGTTAGGGTCGACCTTTCCTATAAAAACAAGAATTTTATATTACATAAATAAAAAACAATGAACTTACCTCGGGAAGCGGCTATCCTACGGCCATGAACTATCTCTGGAGCTCCATTCGTGTCGCTCGAAGTTCTTCTCTGATCGACATCCTTCTCTCTCTCCTAAAATCTGAAAATGGTAAGAATGAGGAGGCATGTGATCTCTTCCCTCATTTATAGATATAAATTAGGGTTTTTGGTAGGGTTTATTTATATTAAATTTGAATTTCCTTTCATATTCTTTTATATAGACATTCACTCTTTTCATCATAACTTGAGTTTTGTAGCTCTATTTTCAGTGTCGTCTACAACATTAGAACCATGATTTAGATACCTAACTCCTTGAATCAGTTTAGGAAGGTTAGGAATCCTTATAACTAGTTTAGGAAATTTTTTTTCAACAAATTGCATATCTAGTGTATAGGGCTATCCTTATCACCCTGTTTCACCCTTCAGAAGTAGAAAGCTGAAACAGGGGGCATAAGGGGCTTTATGCACTTATCAAATTAATCTTAGTAATTATTAGGTGGTTTATGGATTTTCATTAAGCTTGTGTGCTGCAGATTGTGGGTACTAACGGTTTCTTGCATGATCTCTACATTGAGGACTTGGCTATATCCTTTTTTTCATTATGATGTTTTCTTACTCTCATACCTAAGATAAAGTGGGGGATAAATGTATCATATTAAAATGGAAGAACTTCCATCTTGGTAGGTTTAGCACCCTCATTTAGTGCATTTACATGACAGATTTGCATTTAGGATGCATCTGCGCTTGGTAATTCTTCATTTATAAGTGAAATTAGGGTTAGGATCATGAGGATTCGCCTTGATTTCCTTCTTGGTGGCTCTATTTTCTAGGTAGAACTTATGTATTGGTCCTCCTAGCCTTCATCATGTCTCTTCTAGGCCCTTTTTCCCATTTCTAGTATTCTATTCTATTTTCCCAGCATCCTAGGTCCCTGACCGACCTGGGAACTTCACTGGCATTCTATGTTGACCGGATTGAAACATCAGGGAAGAGTTGAGGTCGAACATGACCTAGGTCAGGGTCAAGGTTGAACTTGACCTAGGTTAGGGTTGAGGTTGACCTTGACCAAGATCAGGGTCAAGGTCGACCTTAACCTCTGCCAGTTTTTGGTTCCCGCTTTCAGATTTGGATCATACCGGGGCCCTAAATCTAAAATTGGCCCCTACATCCGAATGTGGAAGGGTTTTCATTAAAAATTTAATTAAATTCATTTCCTCCTTAGTTGGTCATTGTGATTGAACCATGATTCAAGCTGAAATTTGAATTATGGGCCCTCACATTTCCCTAGGAGACTAACCTTGAAATCTCTATATAAACACTCTATTTTGCCTTCATTTCAAGGACATTACGATATTATGACACGATTATGACATGATACAATAATGACATGACGATGATGCAAGAATGTAAGAGGATGATAAAGTAGGACAAGATATGATGATTCCTTAATGCAAGCAAGAATTTTTTGGACAAGCTATTGTGGACATTAATTGGAGCAAGAAAGAGTTCTTCAATCCTTTCTTCTTCTTTGATCTACTATTTTCAACATTCAAGCACTCAAAAGATACAGTCATGGGGTAGAAAATATTTATTGTAAGTTTGGTAGGAGTACTTTAGCCTTGGGGGCTTGGTATGCTTTTTTTATCATATTCAAATATATGCATTGCTCTCTCATGTCAATTCATGCTAGGGTTTCGATCTAGAAGATTAGATCTTGGCATTACACATTCAAAGCTCTTCCTATGAGAAACACATACACATATTATATTGCATCTGGCTATTTGTGGAGGTGGTGATCACAAAAATAACTAAGGAAAAACCCTATATATCCACCCCAAAACCTTATTTTCAGATATCTACAGTCATTATTTCGGGAGTTGCTAAGCAGATTTGGATACCCTTTTCAGCAGACTTTTGGGATCCGTAAACAAATTTTTTGTTGGAACAATGCAGGTCAAGGTCGACCTGCATATGGGTCAAGGTTGACCTAGATCACATCTAGAAAATATTTCTAGGTTTTCTTTTTTTCTGTGGCCCCGTTCTGGATCTGGTTGCAAAAGTTACAAAAACTCAACAAACATCAGAAAATAGGTATTTCCATATCTGCTATGTTATGAGGTACGTATGTTTTTTCATTATTCTTTGCAAACATTTTTAGATCTACATTCCTTATCACAATAATTAAATTTAAGTGGTTAGTTGTAGTATAGGGTCTCTTTTATGTGTGTAATATATATATATATATA
>MU224529.1:142278-161762 GCA_018584345.1 Thuja plicata
TATATATATATATATATTTGCATATACACATTCTATACTACTCCCCCTTTGACATTAATGACAAAGGTGTGCAAAAATTGTAAGTCTTCAATATACTTACTCCATGTAGACTTCTGGGTACACAACTTGTAGAGATTGAATCTCTTTCTTCCAAAAGACTTTCATTGCATCAACTGTCTGAAGATGCGCGCACAATGCATACGTCAACTTCTCCATTTTTATTAGATCCATGCAAGGACCTTGATCATATGTCACAATAGTGTTATCAATCTATTTTATATTCTCTTTGAGAACTTCTAGAGATGGCGCAAGTGCATTCCTCAACTGAGTTTGTCTTACCCTTATCTTGTTGATTTCCAGTTTTGCCTTCTCAATTTTGTCTAACTACCCTTCGTATACATTGTTGCATATGCTCATATCTTGCACGGAATTTTCAACTGATTTTCTTATGTTGTCCACCATTTCTTCTGCTTCTATTATCTTTTTAGTGTGCTCAAAGGTGAGCTTCACTCTATCCATACAGTTTGCTATGACTTTCTTTCCTTTATCTGCCAATTCCTTCAATATAGCTTGCCCAATCTTTAAGGAGTTCATATCTATGGTAAATTTATTTACCAGTTCATTTAATCTCTCCTTTTTGTATTCATCTTCTGCAATTTTAGAAGTTGATTCTACTAGGCTTGTGAAATGTTTTTTCAAGTTTTCCAGTATGTTGTCCACATGTTCAATTGTTTGAACTTTAGCAACTTTCTTATCAGCAGGAAATAGTTCATTCATAATTTTTATTGACTCCACAAAGCAAGGATTTTGCATAACATGTTTCTCTTTTGCCTTTTCCATGGCAAGGATGTTGATCTTGATGAGGTCATCTTCTTCCCATGCATCAAAAATTGCTGAGTTAGGAGTTAATCTTGACAACAATGAGGTGGATGGTTGAGTGGATGGTGAGAAAATGGTATTCTGACTTGTATCTACACATTCACTTTTGACATGAATCTCCTTCACTGGTGTCTCATCACCTTGAGTATCTTTCTCCTTATCCAAGTCTATTAGATCAATGGAAGGAACTTCATTATGTTGTAGAGATGTGTCATCTATGTTCATTGCTTCATCAACCTTATTCATATCATTATCATAAGCTGTCATAGATATCTTGACATTGTCAACTATTATAGTATCTTCTTTATCTCTAGTTGTCTCAGAAGTTATTGTCACTGTGGGTGCTGAATCTTGTAGATCTGTCATAGGCGCAATCTGAATTTTTGGAGTTGTAACCTATTTAGGAGGATCTAGGGTAACTTTTTCTATAGGCGCCATTGGTAGATACATATGTCTATCCATAAATACTTGTGCAAATGCCTTTTCAATCTCCTTTCCAACCTGCTCATATTCTTTGTTCATAATCTATAGATTTCTTGTCTTACTAAAGAGATGAGGCTTTACTAGATCTAATAGAATAGCATTTTCATCATGTGAATAGACAAGAAGAAGAGTATCCAAAGTTTCTTCTCTAATCTTCAAGTCCTCTTCTATAGCTTGTCTTTTCATGATCTCCAATAAGTTCCATAATTTATCCAGTATTACTGTCTTGAGTTCAAGAACTGATTTCTTAAACTTGATCATATGAGATATGACCATAGAATGTATCTCAGTCTTATCAATTTCTTGATATTTGTCATAGACTTTTAATAATGTATCTAATCTCCCTTCATTAACTATCCTGTTTCTTAAAACATTTAGACTGGGTCTAAAACCTACCTCAGGAGGAGCTTGAGTACTCTTTACTGTGCTCCGTGTAGCTCTTGAGGATGGATGATTTGTAGCTGCTTGCTTCTTTCTTCTAGGTCTCTTACTAGGTATTGAAGGTGGAGATGTATCTAGATCAATTGTGGTAGTAGGCATAGAGGTATTCTCCTCATTTTTCTTCTGCCTCTTCTTCTGAGTTACTTCAGTTTTCTCAATTTTAACTTTAGCAATTTTGGCTTCTTTTTCCATATCCAAATCTTCTTGAGTGACTCCATGCTTTCTCAGAATGTTGGATGTAGTTCTGGATGCTTTCCTTTTGTTAACAACAAGTTATAGTTCAATATCCACTTTGTCGGTCTTTTCTCTGTAAGTACCCCATCTAGGTTCATTAGGGTCTTTAGGTGCTGACAATAAGACCTGTGCATATCCTTCTAACACATGGTCTTCTACTTCATACCCTAGTGGATGAATCCACTTGGTTCTTGGCTCAATAGCCTCCATGCATGTGTAATTTGTTTCTACCATGAAACATATTGTATCCCTGTATTTGTCAACTATCTTCTCAGATAGTCTGAACCTGCTTTGCATTTTGACCCTAAATATCTTTATGTCCATATCCATTTTATCTCTTGCACTGCTTTCTACTGTGGCTTTAAGCGATATTTGAGTCATTGTAGGTTTTCCTTTGTCTAGATAAAGGTTTGCAACCTTTCCAACTATATGGTGATATAAATAGATGATTAGAGATCCAAACCTGAATGGTGATATGGTCATGTTTGATGATTCTGATATTTTCAATCAACTGATCGCACAAGATCTCACATAGATTGTATTGGGTGTTATCCCTCACTATTCTGATAGCTGCAAGGACTGTTTCTGTAGAGACACTATTCAACCTACTTTCTTGCTGAAACTTGTATCCAAGTATCATTGTCAAGAGTTTAATGTCATCTTCTTTGATAGGATCAATTGTCATTCCACGCCTATCACTCCTTGACAAACAAACTTGCTCAATTTGTTTCTTTACATCCTTACCAGTGGGAAATACTGGTCTAGTCATTGAAAGTCTGGTTAACTGATGGATTAGTTCTGTGGTGATACAGACAGGAACATCACCAATCCAAAAGAGATCATCATGAATTCTTCTTAACAAGATTTTTACCCATTCTGGTTCTTCAAACTCATGCGCTTTTGAATATTCAATAATAGGGTTATCTTGTAGGTGCGCAAACTCATTTTTTAATGTGAAATCCTTATTTAGCATTGATGCCATGTGAGAAGCTATATAATCATCTCCTAATGATTCCTTCTTATAGTAGATGTATGCGTGGATATCTTCCACGTGAACAACGTCAAGCGGGGTTTTGGAGAAAGCCCCTTCCATATCATCCAGTATGGATTTAAATGGGTGCTTCTTAAATATGAACCTCTTCCTCTCTGCTACATCAAACACAACTGGGGTCTCCATACTTACTTGTTGTTTGCTTATGTAGGGTTTCCACAAAATTCTGAAATGACACGATGGCTAGGGCTCTGCTTCAAGCTGATTATCCGTTCGTTCCAACTGCCAAACTATTTATGCCTTTGTGCTTTGATGTCTTAGTGCTCTAATGCTCTTCAATTTATATGCTCTCAAATGTAATTGTGAAAATGATTGACTATGAACTTCTTTTTATACGATCTGCCGCATTTAATGCTTGCAACCATACATAGAGATTTTCAAACTTTGATCCCGATGCAATTTAGATAATGCGTGAATGCATATAGTTGTAATATGATCTTTTAACCATGAATCCAAAGGCGCATACTTTGAAGTGAGTACACCAACCACGCAGGGGTTCTAAGCTAGAATAGCTCCCCCTAAGACCAAGAAGGTCTATTCACGCAGAAGTAGAGGGTGCGTCCACTGAGGATGCATCAACTACTTTGTCAACATTCTTGTCCTTCTTTACTTCAACCCAATTTTTGCTTGAATTTTCATTTTCTTTGAAAAACTTCACTTCTCCTTTCTCTTCAAATAGTGACTTGTTAGGTTTAT
Organism: Thuja plicata; assembly: GCA_018584345.1. NCBI lineage: Eukaryota > Viridiplantae > Streptophyta > Pinopsida > Cupressales > Cupressaceae > Thuja > Thuja plicata. The sequence continues at coordinate 146,063 of MU224529.1, forward strand.
CTTGCTTCTAAGTTTTGGATCTCCAAAACTTTGAGATGTGTCCTGCCTTTCCACATGTGTGATAGATGATAGGAGGTCTGATTCTTTTCTTCATCATGCTGCATTTCTTTGTTGTGTGTCCATTGTAGTTGCATATATGACATGTAGTGTTCTACAAATTCTTTTGAGGTTGATTTCTTTGATTGTTTTGATTCATACTTCTATGATTCTGCTGATGTTGATTCTTATGACTTGTTCTGCAATGTATAGCCCTATGACCAAACTTGTTACAAGAGTAACAATAACCTATAAAAGGTCTTACCTCTTTGCAATCTCTTGCTAAATGACCATGTTTTTTGCATGCATAACAAGTTCTGTTAACTTGTTTGATTCCCCTTTTAGGTGGTTCAGATATAACCTCTGTAGTATCTTCAACTTTCCTTGCTTCTGAAGGTGCTACAAGTGTTTTCTCTCTCTTTTGTGATGATTTGACTTCATCTTGTGCTATACTGAATCCAAGACCAGTAGTGTCACCTTTTTTTCTTTACGCATTGAGCTGGGATTGAATCAAATTAGAACTTGTGTGGAGTTTATAAATCTTATCCTTTGCTTCTATTAGTTCAGATTCCAACTTCTTCTTTATGTTTTCCAATTCCAAGACTTTCATGTTTGCCTGCAAAAGTTCATCTTTCAATTGTTTGCTTTCTTTGATCTTGTCTTCAAAGGTGTTCTGGCTGTCTGTAAGTTGTTCCTCCAGATCTTCAAGTTTATCCTTTAGAGATTTATTCTCTTCATTAAGCTTTTTGACCATTTTTCCTAGATCACTTGTAGAACAAACTTTCAGATCTTTTCTTGGCCTTTTAATAAGTATTTGAGAGCCATCATTTTTCAATCTTAGTTCTTCATTTTCCTTCTCAAATCTGTCAAGATCTTCAAGAGTTGATTCAAGATTATTTTTCAAATGTTTTGCTTCAGCTGAGTCCATGATCTCCTCAAGTGGTTAAACTTTCTTTCAGAGGACCAGAGCTCTGATACCAATTGTTAGAAACACTGAGAGGGGGGGGGGTGAATCAGTGTTTATCAATTAATTATATTTTATCCAATTAAACATATATCAAATGTGCATCCAAAGAATCATAACACAAGAACACATAACACATGATATGATTATGGAGAACCTTGATCAGAGGAAAAATCTGGTGGGGATTCGTACCCACAAAATATTGTACTAGGTATAACGAACCTGTTAAAGTTCCTTTGCCCTGTTAGAAGCAGTCTTTAAAAATTGAGTACAATGACCTGGTTAAAGGTCTGACCCTGTTAGAAGTATTTTACAAAACCCTATTAAAGGTGTATGGCTCACTACCTAGGCTCACTGCCCAAATAATATGAAGGCTACAACCCTCTGAATGTTGATATGCACTATATCAAAAATGAACTGTTGAAGTGACACTGTTGTCTGATCAGTTACATGTATGCGTGGATGCTCTTACTCCTTCAAAGAGCTATATCATCTTTTGACTTCATTATACTGTCCCTCTGTAACTTCTTCTTACACAATAATTGACACTTGTAACATTACATTACATTACATACTTATATCTTCAAATCCGAATAGGTGCGACCCAAAACAAATCATTAGTCAGCCCTAAAACAAAAATACATAACGCTTTTGAACAAGTCGGCCCAAGCGTGTTTACTATAAAATTAATTACATTATTACAATCTTATAACTAAAGTTGCTTGGCCATTACATTATAAAATTATACACGCTGATCAAAACTGTAGTCGACTTCTATGCTCTATTTCCTAGACTACAGGTCTACTAATCTGCCTGTAACTTTTCTGTACTGATGTTCCATACTCATGTATATACACCATAGAGTATATATCTAAGCACACATGTTCTAGTGTGATCTCTAACATGTGCGCTGATGTGCTGATCTCTATATCTCTCTGTGTGTCCTATTTTCTGTACTTAGTCATTTTATCTTCTAAGTTATCTTTGATAGAAACTTAGTATGACTTTGTTGCCATGATTGAAAAAAAAAAAATTCATGCTTCCTTAGGAAGTCAACTTTCCAACATATTAAATATATTTTAAGAGTTGTTACTTTGGAACTTGAAACAACCAACTCAGAAATGGGAAAATGAACTTTTGAGTGTCCCCTGGCAATTGAAAAACTTTCCAATTGAAAAGGGGTACTTGGGTCAAGGCCGAGGTTGAACCTAACCTAGGTCAGGGTCGAGGCTGACCTTGACCTAGGGAGTCAGGACCCATGGAAAATATGTCAGGTGGGGTAAACAATGCCCAGAGAGGCCCAATCAGGGTCTTGAATAGGCACAAATGATGTAGAAGGGGAATAAATGAGAGGAAAACATGATTATGGCCCAAAACACCCCCAAGGAGGGCTAAAATATCTTAACATGGAAGGGCTTCCATTTTAATATGATACAATGTGCAACCCCCATTGTTCTAGAATCTTATCCACACTATTTCCACCTTTACAATAACATAACAATGTCTAACATGTGATAAAAATGAGTGAAATAATGTATATAATGCATATAATATAACTCTACTCATCAAGCTGATCTACAGTCCTCTTCACTCCAAGTGAAGGTGAGTGGGATGCACCATCATGTCCTATGTTCTCCTGAGTGCCCTCATCCTCTACATTTTTAAAAGATCACATTAGAAGACTATGTGTGTTAAATTCAAATGAATTGCATAATTCACTTAAAAAGTAAAATTAATATTAATGAACATTTAAAATTTTACCATTCACCCATGCTTAGAAATGCCCTCGGTGGGACAAGGAGGTCCTCTCTCAAAAATGTCAAAAGTGGATGCAGTCAAGTCCTATAAAAAAGAGTGAAATAATGTATAATTTAAATGACTTGCATAATTCACTTAAAAAGTAAAATTACTATTAATGAACATTTAAAATTTTACCATGCGCCCATGCTCAGTTATGCCCTCAGTGGGACAAGGAGGTCCTCTTTCAGAAACATCAAAAGTGGATGCAGTCAAGTCCTATTAAAAATAGTGAACTCATGTATAATTCAAATGACTCGCATAATTCACTTAAAAAGTAAAATTAATATTAATGAATAATTAAAATTTTACCATGTGTCATTTTCTCAGTAATGCCCTCAGTGGGACAAGGAGGTCCTCTCTCGGTAACATCAAAAGTGGATGAAGTCAAGTCCTGTACAAACAAACATTAATTTTTTAAATAATCTAGGTACACAATAGACAATGCAAAATTAATTTTTTAATCACGACCTCAAAGGACAATGTAAATGGTTGCATTTGTCTCAATCTTTTAGCCATTCCAAGATTCATGGTGGTTTTGATCTAAACAACATATACAAAGCAAGAATCAAACTTGTATATACATAAATTTTAAAGTATATTTAACTTGACTATAAGTTTATTGAACAAAAGAATTTACATTAGATGTCTGACACATAGCCAAAATCACAGATGAGTCAGGATGTAAATGTGATGTAGCATGAGACAATCCAAAATCCTACAAGTGCAAAAAATAAGCATGAATAAAAGTTAGACATGAATTATTAATCATATAAACACTTAAAATTAATGAATGAAAAACATACTTTAGGTTTATGAGGTTGTCTCAATGACTGGTATGGTAGAGCGCGAAGAACTGCTAACCTTAGTATTAGATGAAGCACCGTACAAAATTGAAAAAAAAATATCAAACACATTATCAATTCAAGTTTTAATTATTTACTTTAAATGTAATTAAATGTATCTAGATCAAAGTGTATACCGTGAACGGGTGGCTGAGATCTTGAGGTGTAGAGGTGATATGATGACGGCCACTAAATGACCTAGTGTCAACCCTCTTCTATTCACCAAAATATATAAATTTTATGGTTGATACATGTGTATAAATATGGAATTTAATATTTCACTCTAAATTATAATTAAATTTTTCTCAGCAGGATGATCATCGTCTGCACAAAATAAAATCAACATATGATGCCATCTCATCTCCAACATCACCTTGTGTGCATTGTTAGCATCATCATATCCACCACGAGAAACACCATCATTGTTGTTGGTGCTATTTCATGTTTGAAATATGCCTTGTAAAATTTTGAGGTCCCCTGTCATTCATGTTAGCCAAGGGTTTAAAATCATGGTTAAAAATCATTCTCATGCCTCTGCAAATTCTATTCTAACCATTGACCTAGTTGAAAATGTTGAAAAACCCTTGTGTCATGTTTCCTAATGCAATTCTGGTCATAAAACCCTAAGCACTGAAGTGTCTTCTAATTTTATGTTACCTTTTCACTTAAGCTATGTCTCTAATGGGTTCATTTTGAGTGGTCATGTTCATTAAAGTTGTCGATCCTAACACTATGGAATTACATTATTCTTGTAATCCAAAGTCCGTTTTGGTTTTAATTAAATTTTTTATGTACTGGGCATTTTTGTTTTGATCCTACTGATCACTTAATGGCTTAGTCCCCAAGATGCACGACATCTATCGCTTAAGCGATTAAGTATGAGCGACACATGTCCTAGTGGGGCCACTGGTCATAAACGTTCTCAGCTAAACAGTGGGCGAGTCATGAAATAATCTATGGTAGACTTAATTGCTTAAAGGCAAAGTGCGTAACATCTAATGGATAAGCGATTAAGTGTTGTCGACGCGTTTCAAAGGAAGTGACATGGGTCTGGATGCAGACAACATAAAGGTGACTAAAGTTTAGGAAGATCTAACGGTGGGCTTAATTTCTTATACCCAAGATGCACAACATCTATCAGTCAATCCATTAAGTGGTGTTGACATCTGGTAGCTGGTGGACCCGGATGCTTAGAGTTGGCGATAATTAAAGAACAGTTAACTTGTTTTGCATCCAATGGGCAGCTTAATGGCTTAACTCCAAAGTAATCAAAATCTAAGGGATAAGCCATTAAGCGGTGCTGATAAGTGTCCTAGTGGGGCTAGCTAAGGTCATAAAGGTGGAGTTAAAGGAGAAGCATAAGCGATTAAGTTTGAGCGACGTGTGGCATATAAAGTGGGTCAAGTACAGTATCGAAGTCATGTTAATAAGGTTGCAAGTGTAAAAGAATCAGATGTTTTTCTTAAATGCTTAAAGGTAAAATGCTTGAAATATAAGGAGTAAGCGATTAAGTGGTGCTGACACATGTCCAAGGTGAACAATTATTTTTGGGAAAATAAGATAGCCATTAGATGAAGAAGGTAATGTTTAACATCTATGGCTTCAATTCAAAATTGTTAAAATAAGCTCCAGTGAGCCATTAAGCCGTGAGCTTGAAGCAGGAAAATTGATTGTAGAATGTGTGGCCACTCTAGTCGAATTCAATACGAATGACTAATTTGAGTGAAGTCGTAAAAGTGATTAATTCAACTTGAAGTCACAATAATTCACCAAAGTTATTCAAGTAAAGAACATAATTGCAGAGATACTCAGCTCCACACGATAAAATTGCACAATGGGTAAGTTTTCTCTGATTCAAAATTGTTCAGGTTCCTAGTAAGATTTACAGTTCAAAAGGCTTTTAGTTTTATCATTTCAAATTAGGAACTTCATCTTAGCAAAAAGCCTTAGGTTCAGAACGGCCCCTAGGATTGAAATTTCTAGAGAAGTAGATTATCAAAAGATAAATGTCAGGGAGGATCTGTTGCAAAAATTAAAAGGATCCATGGGTGATGCTACCCAAATCAAGAGAATAGTTCCAACACATCCCTGTTTCAAAATAGGAGAAGGCTCAAGTATGATTCAGGCAGATGGGAAAAAGATGTTAAGACCAATTTTAACGGTCTTACTCTATTTATAACTACATATAGCCAAAGAAATGATCCTACCCCAGAGTGTAACATATGGGACTTGGATGTAGGAAATATGATAGTTCCCAGGGTGTTTATGGATACATATTTGTTCACTCTGATTGCCAACACTTATGACAAAGTATCTAGGGTTGTCAGGGATACCAAAGGAAATACATGTTGTTGATTGTTTCAGCTGATGAAATCAGAAGAATCTTCAAGTCGAGTGATACCTCAATAAAAATGGATGATATTGACTTTGAATACTTTAAGGAAGTATACCAAACCCAGAGGGAATATTACAAAAATGAGGCTTTGAGAGGGTACTTTAACAAGATAGGAGACTTGATTGTACTAGGGCCTAACACACCATAACCATTCAAGTTGGATTACTTCAATGGAAAGGCCAAGAAAATGTATAGTTCCATGTGCTAGGTTCTAGGAACAAATGAAGAAGTAAAAATTCTTGTCCACATAATGCTCATGGTGGTTCAGATTCTACATCTGCACCTATCAGTAGTTTTTGACTTTGAATCTTACATTGCCCAACAAATGCATGAAGGTTTGGCAGGAATCCAGGACAACAACATACTTAAACCAATGGGATGGTATTCCCTTATGATGCACATGTTCTTTTCTAATAATGCTGATTTCTTTGAGGAAGAAATGGAATTGACTAAGTTCCAAGGTAATGAAGATTTGCATGTTCAGATGTAGAGTGTTGATCTATCACGGGATAGAAAAGAAGCAAGTTACATTTACTTTGATAGGGTTTTTGCCACTTGTCTTAGGTCACTGTTGTGAAATCAAAATTCCAGGATCCACACTGATATGATGAGGCTTTTGAGACCTATGGAGTTTTCCCCAGAATTGAAGATTGCCCATAATTGGGGAGATTTGATTTTATACCTCATTTCTATAGTAATAAGATTTTATGGATTCAGGGGAACCCCTAATGTGATGCCCTACAGAGTCCCTCTGAAGATTGGGATAGAAGAGATTATAAGACAATTGGTTGGACTACACGAGGAGACCCTAGTAGGCAAAATGAAGGGAAGAATTTTCCCTACCCTCACCAAAGCCCATCATTTCATCATAACAAAGGGTCGGTGGACACAACTTGATAATTATTTTGAACCTTAGCACTTAGCAACATCTGTATCTAGGTGTGTAGATAATGAAGATTTTACAATGGTTATATTCAGAAAAAGAACTAAGTGTTTAACATTGGAGCGTCAATTTAATTACCTTGAGGATATTATCAAGAATTTTTTTGACCTAGGTGACTAGGAGATCAGGAAGGAAAAGTGGCTGGTGCAGAAGAAGTCGCTGGACTTTGTACATAATTTTAACAAATCTTATGATCCTCTGAAGGAGTTTTTCCCTTGGGCCAAGAAAATTGAGTCTCTGATGACTTTATTTGAGGGAATTATGCGAACCCTAAATGAGAAGAAAAAGAGGTTAATGGAAGCTGAGCTGGAAGAGGCTCATGCTATTTTGAGTAAACTTCAACAAGGAAGAGTAGACCCACTAGGGGATTATGTAGTATACAAGAGGAGAGGGTACACTACTATCATTCCCAAAGTTGATAAAATTTCTTAGAATAAAGAAAAGAGGCCAACAAGTACTAGTGCCCAAGAAGTTCCCTCTCCCAAGAGACAAAAGGTGGAAGGAAAAGAGCAAGAGAGTGATTTGTACTCTCCCTCCTAATCCCCTATGCATTTTGATGACCAAGCCATTGATGATAAATTGCTTCAATTGAGGAACACTGGTGAATTTTTTGTTACTACCCAAGAATTGCAAGAAGGGATGCCAGAGGCACCTAGGCATACAACTGCTGACCTCACAGTGGAAGAATTCATAGGTAAAGAACTAGACCCTATGACTAAGCAAGCTAGTGAGGAGTTCTTGTCAGATGACAACTTTTTCAAGACTAAGGAATTCATTCAGTTTCTCTGGAGAATTCACATTGATGAATTCACTGATAAATGTCAAAAGTTATAGGAAGCTCAACCCAATTATACTAAAGATGATATAGAAAAGGAGGTTAAATAGGAGCTAGTGTCTAGATTTGATAGGATCACCCCTGAAGAGGGTAGAGAATTAGTCAAGACACAGGGAGTCCTCATCCTACCTCAATGGGATTTAGCTGATGTAGTAGTCTTTGATGCTGTCAGAAAAGAGGAAAAACCATTGAGCACTAATGGGACATTAATTGGTGCCAATTTTAGTGAAGATCATGTAGCCTTGGCAATCTGGTCATTGAAGAAGAAAGAAAAAAGAAGATTGAAGGAAGATGATAAAATTGAGGATACAGGAAGCCTCATTGTCAAAAGAGTTTCTGATACTTCAGGAATTGAGGTAGAAAACCTTGTCTTGCAAATAGCTAACCTAAGCCTGAGGGTGGCTAAGAAGGAGAAAGAGGCTTATAATAGCCTGAATCAAAAGTATGAATTTGTACTGAAGGCCTATAATGATGAAAGGGTTAAATCCCTACAAAAGGACAATAGGATAACAATTCTGGAAGGGAAGTAGACAGTCCAATTAATGCCCCAAGTGATGATTACTCACAGACCTCACCAACCTTCCTCATCTAGTCCATTTGTGACTTATCCCCCATCCCCTGCACCCTTAAGTCCTACTACCCAAGAGGCAATTGATGCTAAGAGAGTAGAGCTAGAAGTTGAAAAGAACAGGTTGATTAGTGAAAGATCAAGGCTGGAGGAAGAAGGCAAGAGGGATATTCAGGATTCCCCTGCATTCAAAGAAGCTAAGGAATTGGTAAAGCAGAGGTGTTCTGACAAAATATACTCTAACCTCAAGAGGTGTGCTGGTGAAGCTAATCTTTCCAACCTCTATTTGATGGGGAAGAAGATTGTCAGTATAATCAGCAAGCATAATGAAGACAAAGAGCATTGGGACCTGATAATTGATAATTAGAAGGGGAAGAAAACCCATGTAAAATCTTTCTATTCTACCTCAAAGGAATAGAATAATATTGATATCATTTTGAAAAGGACCTACAAATTCCTTAAATTGATGGTTGACTTAGATATCAAGAAGAATATGATTATTAAAAGGATAGAGACCTTAAGAGGTGAGTTCTCCAGAGACAAATGTGACATGTTTCCCAATATGTTCAAAAAGGATGGGAGCATAAAAAATGAAGCCCTATGGCTAAGACAATTGAATGAAGCACTAACCAACAAGACAAATAGTATTATTACATTGGAAAACATAGGTTGGTTTGTGTTAACTATCGACATTCTCAACAAGTCCAGGGCATTTTTGAATCTTGGGAATCAGAGATTGAAAAGGCCAGTGCTAATTGGGAGGAATTCAACAGCCAGAAAGATGAGGTTCTCAACTTCAGTTGGTCAAATGATGAGGTGTTTACAACCTGGATTAGTAGGTACGGTATTGTCACTCCAATAATAGAAAGTAGTAATATAGGAGTGACAGCGAGCACTAGTGATGCCTAGCTATCTGGACAAAGGAAAGTGCAAGTTTTGCATCAATAAAGAGGACAAATCCTAGATGATAAGGACCTAACAACCTCAGGGTAGTTGCAAGCATTCAGGTGGTCATAAGTCAAAGGATTATATAACTTGTAACAAAGAACTATTATTCTTTCCACCTGATTTTTGTCTCATCTGTGAAGTGTAAATTTTTTCCTATAGCCTAGTCATCTGAAGTTTGTTGCATCCTTATTTTCCAAAAGGACTCCAAGATGACTAGGGATATCTATAAATAACAAGTTGTAATATTTTGAAGAGGATGGTAAAATAAAACTACAAGGCAGACTTCTAAATTGTGTCTGAGCTTTGGTTTTGAATCTATTTGAATGTACTTATATCAGGCTTATATTAATAAAATACAATGGAATCTCCATTTTGACACCAATGATACCTTTTTGAATTTACTAGTAATTCTTGTATGTTTAATTTGTAAGGCATTTTGAGTCTACTGGTTATAAGGTAGCCATGTCATTATTTGCGAGTTGCTTTCAAGGAGAGTTTAAATCTTACAGATAATTGTAGAGAGTTAGGTTTTATGCAGGAATTTGATTCATGGGTGTGAGGATGAGAGGATAGTTTGTAAGGAATTTCATCTGAGGTTTATTTGTATTTCAATTAGTTATCCCTGGAGTATGTATGTTTTATTTTGACTCTATAACCCATGATTAGGCACTGGCCAAAATGTTGACAAGTGGTTGTTATCATCAATCCAATATTAATCAATCTTTATATTTCTGTTATCTTAAATACATGTCTAGCTAATTGTATTTAGTACAATTCACTTTAGTGATTCCTTGAAGAGAGAATCAATAGGTTATCCATCCTAAGCCTGGTGGCTTAAAAAGAAGAAGGATCATGAATCCTTAATCCACTATTAGAATTACTAAAAGATAGTACTATGTTTAAGGTGCACCCTCCTAGGTTTGTGGAGACCAAAGTGTAGAAGGATGTTCATCCTTGTTAATTAGCCTTTTTTCTGTGAGAATATAAATTGGGAATTAAAGAGTCAAGCATTCACTGCCACATACTGATTCTACAAGAAAATGAGCTAACAAATTGGCAACTCTACTGGGGACTCTTGTGATCTTCTAATATTCATGTTCATGAAATAATTTGTCCTTGCAATATTGAGAATTATTTTTTTCTTCCTCATATTCATTAAAGCGAGTTTGTTCTGCTTATCTATCGTGGCACACTATTTGAGGGTTTTGATCTTGAAAATGATATAGATCTTGTCTCAGATGGAATAACTGATGAGGAATTATTAAGAAATTTTGTTTTCAAATCTCATTTGGATTTATCACCATAAAAGGAAGCCTGAGTTAGGACAAGGCACTTGAATCTTTATATATATTTGTCCTCTAAAAAGAGGTGGTGACTCTAACCTCTATGTACTCTAGTGTTGCACATTAAATGTTTTGAAAGTATTTGTCTTTTCTAAAGGATGAATCGACAAAGGAATACTAGATCATACTTTAGACAAAATCCTGAAATGGATGTTGGAGAGGAGCTCCATACGCCTCAAAGGAAACAATGGTCCAAAAGAGGGACATCGAATCATGATTCCCACCATACCTCTAAAGGGAGGATGGAAACTCCCATTCCAAAGAGGAAGTCATCTTCATCTGAAGATGCAAGACCCACGGGACCAAATGACACTTATAGAGATAATGCTAATTTTGATCCCTTTAGGGATGGAGAAAATACTGATATAGGTTTCTTCCATGCAGAAGAAAATCTTGCTCCACCAGAAGAGACCTCTATTGCTGAAACAACTTCATATGATTCTAATAAGTTGCAAGATGAGATTGTGGCTTTAAAGAGAAAAAAGAAAGAACAAGAAAAGGAAATAGTTGAAGTAGAGGAGAAACGTGGGAAGAAGATATATGACTTATTATTGGAAAGAGAAGAACTCTTAGCTGAAACCAGGAGGAATGACCTTAAGGCTAAAAGCTTGAATCAAGAAGTTAAAGGTTTGGATCCAGAATTATTTGGAAACTTTAATTATTTAAGGAATAAAGCCCCAAATAAGATCTCAAATCCTGACAAGGATGAGTTTGAGAAGGAAGGACCTGCCATTAGGCAACTGTTCCCATATGAAATTGAACAAAATGCAAAACTTAAAATGACTACTAAGGATGCCCCTGACAAAGGTAAGCAAAAAGCTGTCAGTATTAACATAAATGAGCCTAAGAAGAAAGTCTCCATCCAAATAGGAATATCCCAAGTTCATATTGAGTTGGAACAAGCTAGGAAAGCCAAAGAGGATTTAGCCAAGCAATTAGAAAAGTTGGAATTGGAAGCTGTTGCAGCTGACATGAGAATGAAGATAGCTTTACTTCATGCTACTACTAATACCACTGCAAGTAGTTCTATGCCTATGAATCAAAGGATACAACAACCAAATCCATCTACTGACCTAATGTGAACAATCAAGGTGTTGGTCCTAAAGTTCAAAGTTGTGGAAAGAATCCAAATACTCAAAATCTTGGCCCTGGTGTAACTGCTCAACTTGTGGATCTTGGTCTGAATATACAAAACTCTAATCAAAAGCAATTTTTCCCCCAAACCATTCAGCATCAAGAAGGAGCTATTGGACAAAGTGATAATAACACACTTGGAAATTTCTAGAGAAGACCTGTTCACATGAACTGGTATAGAACCCTATTTTTTGAAGGCATTCCTGGTCACCCCAATGTTATCCCCAATGAGGTAAGAGATAAAATTCCTAAGTTCAATGGAAATAATGTTGTTACTTGTGAAGAGCATCTAAAATCTTTTAGTGACAAGCTAACTGACTTTGAGATTGAAAATGAGGATGTTATTATGAATCTTTTTGTCCAGTCATTAACAGAAGATGCTAGAGATTGGTTCAGAAATTTACCAAATGATAGTATTGCTTCCTGGCATGAATTTGTAAAGTCTTTTAGGGAACAATATAGAGAACATGTAAATTCTAGATACATGTTAAATGAGTTCAACAACATTAAAAAATTCCCCAACGAAGGTATGGCTGATTTTAACAATAGATTTCAGAAGGCCATGAATAAACTGTTCCAATTCTTGAGGTTAGATGAAGAAGTATGCCTTACCACTTATATCAATGTTGCTGATGGAAAAATGTCCTACCTAATCAGAAATAAAAACCCTGCAACCTTAAGGGATGCTTATAAAATAGCAATTGACATTGAGAGTAATAGGAGAACATCAGGGAAATTGGGGAAGAGGGAAGACAATAAAATTTGGAAAGAAAAGGGGTCAACCAATAAAAATGTCAAAGAAGATGATACTGTGGATAAATTGGTAAGTGCAGTGAAAGACCTTGCTGCCTAAATGGATAAAAATGATAGAGGAGGGTACCGTGATAATAAGTATACTAACCAAAGATTTGACAAACAATCTAACCTAAGAGACTACCCTTACAAGACTAATTGGAATAATGGAAAACCAGTCCCTGATGGACAAGATAACCCAAAAGCCAAGGAGACCCCAGATCCCCTAAAAAGGAACATTGCCAACTATGTTGAGAACACTCCCTGGTGTGATGCCTGCACTATGCCACATTCTTCCTTTCAATGTGTAGTAGCCCAGGCTCTATTTGATCAAATAGAAGAAATGGAACAAGAAGGCTCTGCTATCAATATGTTCACAGTGAGGAAACCATACCCATGGTTTTCTAATATTGCATCATCTTCTGACAATTTGTGTATAGGAGATAATTCTTTTTTTAAGAATCAATTACTAAATCCACCCTATCAAAGTGACCAGGATGAAAATGTCTCACAAGAAACTATAAATACAGTGGTGAATGATAGCTCACAGTCTCATTTTAGGATTCCCACTGATGAAGAAAAGAGGTCTTTGACTGTTGCAGCAATTAATCAGGTGAGAAATGCTTACAACTTAAGAAATAGAAGAGTGAAACTAGCTCAAGGTAAACTTGTCCCTATTTATGTCAAAAGGGAGTCACCTAGAGTTACTGAGGATTCCCATGTCAGGGAAGATAAGAGTGAAAATCATGAAAAACAAGCAGGGTCTTCTTTTGATCACACTAGAAATGAAGAAGCAAGAGAGGAACTAGTACCTAATGAGAAATACAAAAAGGTGAAAAGGATGAGTGATATGTCCTTTGAATTACCCCTTTTTGACATGAAACATGCTCTGACCCAAATGAAAGTTTCAGTCCCACTTATGGAGATGTTGAAGATAAAAGAACACAAAGAGGCTGCTCTGGAAATTTTAAAAGGGATCGATGATGTATTTGTTCCAAACCAAGAGAAAATACCATTGACACCAAATGATACTAGGAAAGACAGCCCATTGATGAAAGGGAAAGAAAAAAGAAAAGAATTTTCCAATATATGTATTGGGAACATAATCACTCAAGAACCATTATTTGTTGACCAGTTCTATGTCACATTAATGGTAAATAATTTCTTGGTAAAAAATTACATGATTGATTCTGGAGCTGCAGCTAATGTGATGTCTTATCATGTGATGAAGGAATTGGGCCTCCAGGTCACTACATCTATTGGAAGTTGTTATGCTATGGACAATAGGGAAGTTACTGTGATAGGAACATTAAAAGACATTGAGGTGAAAATTGTTGCTTTCCCTGAAGCAACTTACAGAATGGATATAGTGGTAGTGGATACTAAACCATATTATGGTATGCTTCTGTCAAGGCAATGGGCAGCAACACTAGGTGGGAAAATGCAGCTAGATTTGCCCTTTTCCACTATCCCTGTAAAGGGACATGAGGTCAAGTTGTACAGGGAACCCCGGTCATCTATTATGGTGGAGGTGGTTCCACTTGAGCAATTAAACTATTGCATAAATGTTGATATGGAAAATTTTATTGTTGAAGAAGTTAAACCACAATTAAAAAACACTGACCCAATTGTGGATGAATTGTTGTTGCAACAAGATGGGTTATGGAAAATGTACTTTGATGGAGGATGCTCAAAAGAAGGATCTGGAGTAGGAGTTTTGTTTATCTCCCCATCAGGTATCACATTCAAATACTCTTTCCTACTGACTTTCCAATGCACAAACAATACTGTCGAGTATGAAGCCCTGATCTTAGGAATGGATATTTCTATTAAGCATGGTATTAAGTGTCTAAAAGTTCATGGAGATTCCCAGTTAATTATATCTCAAATTAGGGAGCTTTATGCTGCTAAGGATGACAGATTAAAATTGTACAAGTATGATATCTAGGATAGGATTGATTTTTTTGATGCTCTCAATATCTTATGGGTAGAGAGATCCAATAACATAATGGTAGATTTCCTGGCAAATGTTGCCCTGAAAAATAATGATGCTACTCTTACTGGTATGTCTGTGATTGAAATTAAAAGTAGGCCTGTAGTTCCTGACAATATTCATAATTGGCAAGTATTTGAGGATGATGATGATATCCTTAGGTTTATCCAGTGTGTGGATCAATATGATGGTTAAAAAATTGATTGTGATTCTCTAATATGAGTTGTGAAAAATAAGGAGAATATCTTTGATCAAGAAGTCATCCAATTAAATACTAATCACATTCCCAAAGGTTTGGTTTAATTGGAAGGTCTATTCAGCATAAATGACAATTATATGACTCAGAAGTCCAATGCCAAAGTGGGAGATTTAGAGGAAGTTAATTTAGGATCTGAAACATCTACCCAATTAGTTTACATTGGTAAAAAATTGGACAGCAATGTGAGACAAAATTTAATAAAAATGCTGAAAAAATATAAACATGTATTTGTATGGTCATATGAGGATTTGAAAGCCTATAGAAAAGACTTATTTCAGCATGATATCCCTTTGAAAGAAAGTATTAAACCATTTAGACAAAAATAGAGGCCAATCAATCCATTGTTGGCTACCAAAATGTAGGCATAATTGATGAAGCTAAGAGATGCAGGCATAATCAAGCCTATTAGACATTCATCTTGGGTCTCTAACTTAGTCCCAGTAAGAAATAAAAATGGGGATATAAGGTTGTGTGTTGATTTTAGAAATTTGAATGTAGCCTCATTGAAGGATAACTATGGGCTACCTAACATGGAGGCTATGTTGCATAAAGTCACTGGGTGTGATTTGGTGTCTATGATGGATGGATTCTCAGGGTACAATCAAGTGTTGGTTAAAGAATCTAAGCAATTCAAAACAACATTTACTACCCCTTGGGGCACTTATGTGTATGCTCGTATGCCATTTGGGTTGAAAAATGTTGGTGCAACTTTTCAAAGGGATATGGATGTAGCCTTCAAAGACCTTATAGATGTTCTGATGGTAGTGTACCAAGATGATTTGACAGCTTTCTCAAAAAGAGCAGAGGATCATTGCAATCACTTGGAAAAGGTCATGATAAAAGCACTG
>MU224529.1:186203-204629 GCA_018584345.1 Thuja plicata
ATCCATTGGAGGCCATTGAAGGATTCAAGCTACATAGTGCCCTTTTGGTGATCTCTCCATCCACCTTCTTCCAAGCCTCTTCCAAATTCAAGAACCCATTCAAGACTTGGTGTTGGAGAGCTACAAGAAAGATATTGAAGACATCCTACATTTCTACATTCCACATTTTCAAGCATACTTGTGGATTGAAGGATTCGAATCGTCCACAAGGAATTTTACAAAGCAAGGTGAATTTATGTATTTACTTTGTCCATTTCTGCAATTTCAATTACATATATTTGAGGTTAATTGCAAAACTGGGGTTTGACCAAGGCAAACCCCTCCCCCACAACAAACAATCCTCTTTTTCTTATAGGTACAGGTTCAGGATTGCAGTTTCGAGACCAGATCTGGATACCCTTTTTGGCTTTCTTGCGGACGGCGTGAACAGATTTTCTGTCGGACCTGTGTAGGTCAGGGTCAACATTATTGGGATAGGGTTGACATTTGTGGGTCAAGGCCAGCCTTTTTCATAAGATGACATCAGAATGGAAAAATATTTCTGGGTTTTGTTTGTCTCTGCATTCTGGTTCGGGATCAACTGTCAAATTTTCTAGAAATAGTATACAAACCTCACAAAACAACATTCTTTGATCTGCAACTTTGTAAGGTTGGTTCTTCTTCCTATCCTTTTCAATTACTATAATCAAGCATATTTATTTAATCAATTTATAGAATTTAAGACATCCTTCTCATTCTCTTTTCCAAATAGTTAATTCATTTGTGCATTAGCCCTTCTCTTGGGTTGATCAACTTGGATCTTCCATTTGTGCATTTGAGGATAAAAAGGAGCATCTTATCTTCTCCTTAATTACAATTGTAATACTTAATCAATACAATTCAATTAAGGTTAAAGAATTCAATACATTCTAGGCAACTTAAAGGATAATTTACACATCAACACATTACATTTCAAGATAATCAATAATCAATCAAATCATTCTTAATACATTTTACATTTTAATAAACATATCTCTATTTCAATCCTTTTAAGTAACATCACAACATTTCATACGCTACAACTATTAATTATTGTATGTTTAAATTGTAAGGCATTTTGAATATACTGGTTATAAGGTAGCCATGTCATTATTTGTGAGTTGCTTTCAAGGAGATTTTAAATCTTGCAGATAATTGCAGAGAGTTTGGGTTTATGCAGGAATTTGATACAGGGGTGTGAGGATATTTTGTAAGGCATTCCATCTGAGGTTTATTTGTATTTAAATTAGTTATCCCTAGATTATGTATGTTTTATTTTCACTCTATAACCCATGATTAGGCACTGGCCAAAATCCTAACACATGGTTGTTATCATCAATCCAATATTAATCAATCTTTATATTTCTGTTATCCTAAATCCATGTCTAGCTAATTGTATTCAGTACAATTCACTTTAGTGATTCCTTGAAGAGAGAATCAATAGGTTAGCCTTCCTAATCCTAGTGGCTTAAAAAGAAGAAGGATCATGAATCCTTAATCCACTGTTAGAATTACTGAAATATAGTACTATGTTGAAGGTGCACCCACCTGGGTTTGTGGAGCCCAAAGTGTAGAAGGATGTTCATACTTGTTAATTATCCTTTTCCTTGTGAGAATATAAATTGGGAATTAAAGAGTCAAGCATTCACTACCACATACTGATTCTACAAGAAAAAGAGCTCACAACTGTCACACTCACTCTAGTGACCCCTACATATATCTCTGTAGATCATGCATAACATTTTCTATGCCAGGGACAACCCTCACCTAGGTCAACTGCTCTAACAAATTTCCTGAAAGGAAATTCAATGAACCAAGAGTTGACTTCATTGAACAATGATAGATAGGTGTAGGCACTATTATAGTAGGAAGAGGAACAAGGGGATCATTAAGAACATGATTTCTTGTACTATCACTCAATTTGGCCCCTACCATGGTTTGTGGCATACCCTAACCAACCCACTGGAATTCTCTCATATCAAAGTAATTTTGTAGAGAGAGAGAGAGAGGGTGATGCAGTTCTCTGGACCTCTAACAACTTGAATCAAATTACAAGTCTTTGCTTGATCCAATCAAGCCCTCTTACCACTTTCACTTGGAGTATACAACACCAGAGCCCTACACCCTTAAGTATCTCCTTCCTTGTTCACCAACTCATCAAATCATATACCCCATAATGCCTTACTGAGTTTCTCTCTATTTTTTACATCTCCTTATGGTGATGCACCCTTGTTCATACAGTGTCCCTAATACACCTTCCTTGTTCAAAGTCACTCCAATATATTTCCAAGACTTTGAGTAGGTCGCACATGCCAAAAAAACACTTTTGACACCACTCAAATCAACAAATCACTACTCTAGTTCAATTCCATCCAATACTCAAACTGTCCTATTTTGCATTGTCTCCTACTAGCGCTTCTTGAACACCTTGTTGGAATTTGTGGCGAAACATTCCAAAGGACCTATCAAATTAATTGAATATCCTCACTTAAATTGTTGGGGCAGCACTTTTCCCAAGAGGACAGGTCTTGGATCCTCAAACAACTCCACTGACTTGGAAATCCTCTCTTATGCCTTAGAGGCCTAATTGAAACCCTTAAAGAAGGAAGTGTGTTTTAAACATGGATTTTATTAAAACCAATCATGGGGACATCTAGGGGAACTTTAAATAAGTCTTCTCCTCCAATATTAGGCTAATATTCAAATCCCATTAAAATTTATGAGGTCTGCTATCTCTAATTCAATTTGCCCTCCTAGTCACATTGAGATGCCCGGCTAGAGTTTTAGTCATTATTCTTCAAAACTACAACCAACCGATCTAAGACCAAATGAAAATTAAATTACACTCCCATATCTCTCT
This sequence comes from Thuja plicata, assembly GCA_018584345.1. NCBI lineage: Eukaryota > Viridiplantae > Streptophyta > Pinopsida > Cupressales > Cupressaceae > Thuja > Thuja plicata. The sequence goes on from MU224529.1 coordinate 189,082, forward strand.
TTTAAACCTGATTTGGAATATTTCCAACAGTTACAATGGGAGATATGAGGATTTAAAGTTGAAAAACCTAGTTTTCTTCAAAAAAATGACTGGAAATGATAGTGACATGATTTCTCCCTTATCTTTCCACCTCAAGAACAATATTTTATTGAAAATGGAAGCTATGAAATGTATCCAACTTCCTACTAGGTTATATTTTCCATTTGAATCTATATATGATCAAACACAACCAAACACCAGTAAATTACACGATACAAATGCAATTTTTCATTCAAATTTTACAATTCCTTCATAAAAATCACTTAAAAAACCCTTGCAATGATTGTTGACATAGTTTTATATGATTTCCCATCAGTTGCAACTGATTGTGGGTGGTTATGAACGTTGGGTAAAAACTTTTCAAAAAGTTGCAATTAGCAACTTTTGTTGCAAACAATGTTGCTGACAACATTTGACAACTTTTGCAAAACTTGCAAAACTACTTCCTAGGAACTAGAAAAGGTTGATTCCAACAAGAGATGATGATAATAACATCAATTCAATTTTCTCTACTAATCACATTGAGATGCCCGACTAGGTTTTTATTCATTCTTCTTCATAACTCTAACCAACTGATCTAAGACCAAAGGAAAAGTAAAGTACACTCCCATATCTATCTTTTAAACCCATTTTGGAATATTTTCAACGATTACATTGGGGGATATGAGGATTTGAAGTTGAAAAACCTATTTTTCTTAAAAATAGATACTAAAAATGACTGTGTTATGATTTCTCCCTTATCTTTCCACCTCAAGACCTCTTGTTTGTTGCAAATGGAAGCTATGACATATCTCCAACTTTAGATCTGGTTCTATTTTCTATTTGAATCCATATATGATCAAACACAACCAAACACCAGTTAATTACATGGTAAAAATGTATTTTTTCATTCAAATTTTGCAATTCCTTCATACAAATCTCTTCAATAAACCTTGCAATGATTGTTGACATAGTTTTATATGATTTCTCATCAATTCCAATCAAATATGGGTGGTTATGAATGTTGGGTAACAACTTTTCAAAAAGTTTCAAGTAGCAACTTTTGTTGCAAACAACATTTGACAACTTTTGCAAAACTTGAAAAAATACTTCCTAGGAACTAACCAAGGTTGATTCCAACAAGAGATAATGATAATAACATCAATTCAAGCTCCCCTAACACAAATGTACCCAACCCATGTCCTATTTAATATAGTTAGCCATATGATTTATAACTCATCCTAGGTCATTGGATCTTACAATTAGATCTTATTACAATACTTAGGATCTCTTGATCCCCTTTGGAACTTGGCCAACCAAAAAAATCTCAAAATATTCATGGAGGTCCTCCTGCAACCTCACCATGCTCTTTGTCTTTGTATTTTTCAAGGGGTGCTCCTGCACCATACTCCCATGGTGGATTGAACTCAATTCCTCTTGAGATAAGTTCTTCTAATGAGGTTCCATGCTTCTTCATCTCTGCCTCATCCATCCACACTACCTCTTCTTTAGGGTATTCAACCCACTTTACAAGGTATTTCTTGTATTCATTCTTCCTGGTCTTTTTGATGACCTTTGTGTCAAGGATCCTGTCAAGTTTCTTGGGTGCATGAGGAGGTATATCTACAATATCTTCCCACAAATCTTCAATATGAACCTCTGTACTTGCATCATGATGACCTTTATATGGGGTTAGATTAGAAACATTGAAAATAGGGGATATACCTAGAGTAAGATGAATTTTTATCTCATAGGCATTCATTCCATGCTTCTTCAAAATTGTATAAGGACCCACTTTATTCATGAGAAAATTTGTATGATTTCCCTTTAGTAACCTCTTGTTGCTCGAATATACCCACACCAAGTCACCAACCTAAAATTGTACATCCCTCTTTCTTTTTTCTACACTTTCTTTGTACTTTTCTGAACTCTTTTGTAGAGCCAACCTCACTTGATCATAGATCTCCTTCATACTGTCAGTAAATTGCTCTCAATGAGAACTAACTTGCCCATCCTTGGGAAGATCCTTCAATTTTAGTATGCCTCTTGGATTATTCCCATAGACAATATGAAAAGGACTCCTTCTTGTACTCCTATTTACATAATCATTCAAGGAAAATTCAGCTTCTAGGAGCATGTTATACTACTCTCCATATTGTTTTGTTAAACATTTCGATAGGTTTCCCAATGACCTATTGACAACTTTAGTTTTCCCATCCATTTGAGGATGATAGGATAAACTAAAGTATGTTTGTTCCCAACCTTTTCCATAAGGTTCTCCAAAAATGACCAATTAATTTCACATCCTTGTCATACACAATAGTATGATGAAGTCCATGTATCCTTACAACTTCTTTGAAAAACATATTTGCTACATAGGTTGCATAACTTGTACTCTTACTTGGAAAGAAGTGTGCCATTTTCTAAACCTATCAACAACAAAAAATATACTATCAAATCCTTTTTGAGTCCTAGGTAAACCCATCACAAAGTCCATACTACAACTTTCCCAAGGTCTTTTAGGTATGGGAAATGGGTTATACAACCCAACATTGGTTGAAGTACCTTTATCTTTCTGAAATATAGTAAATTTTTCCACAAACCTTCTAACATCTCCTTGCATCTTGGGCCAATGATAATGTATTCTTACCTTCTCTAGGGTCTTATCCAACCCAAAGTTCCCACTCATGCTTCCACAATGCTTCTCCTTCACAATGTTCTCCCTCATAGAACATCTAAGAATGCATATTTGATTTCCTTTAAAAATCAAACCATCTTGAAGAAAATAATCAAAATACTCAACATGATATGCCTCAGAGAAATCAGAATAAACTTTGTATATTTGCATACATACCTTTCAAGGAGTGAATAGCCACACTTCCTGACTTTACCTCTTGCACTTTCATGGCCCTCCTGCTCAAATAATCAGCCACTTTGTTACCAACTCCTTTCTTCTGTTTGATTGAAAAAGTGTAAGCTTGGATTTATTCAGCCCACTTCATGTTCTTGTAGCTTAGTTTCTCCTGGCTATTCAAGAAACTAAGGGCTTGATTGTCAGTGAAAAGAAAAAACTCCATTGGTAGGAGATAGTACCTCCTATTATTCAAGGCTTGTACTAAGGCATACATTTATAAATCAAAAGAGTAATAATTCCTCTTAGCCTCATTCAAATTTTCACTAAAAAATGCAATGGGTCTCCCCTCTTGACTCAAAATAGTCCCCATTGCCACATTAGATGCATCACATTCAATAGTAAAAATATTTTGAAAATATGGAAAAGTAGTATAGGCTTCTTTTCAACCTTTTTTTGAGACTTTGAAAATACTCCTTAGCCTCCTTGGTCCACACAAACTTGAATTTCTCCCTCATTTTGATAGTCTCCAAAATTGGTGCACAAATGTGATTGAATCCCCAGATGAACTTCCTATAAAAAGAAGCCAACCCATGGAAGCTTCTAACCTCTGTCATGGTCCTAGGAGAGGGCCAATTCAAGATGCTTTCCACCTTTTCTAGATCCATCTTTATGCTTCAACCTAAAATCACAAAGCCAAGGTATACCAATTCTTCTTGCATGAAGACACATTTATCCAAATTTGTTAGGAGCTTTTCCTCTTGCAACCTTTTAAGGACCAAATAAAATTCTTTAAATTTTCATCCTTAGTCTTACCGAAAATAAGGATATCATCTAAATATACAATCACAAACTTTCCAAGGAAAGGTTTCGAAAATTCATTCATGAGCCTCATGAATGTGCTAGGAATGTTGGACAAGCCAAAAGGCATCACCCTCCACTCATAGAGTCCTTAATTATTTTTAAAGGATATTTTCCATTCATCTCCATTCCTTATTCTAATTTGGTGGTATCCACTCTTCAAGTCCACCTTTTCATAGTACTTTGCACCCACTATATGGTCCAATAGATCTTCAATAATATGCATAAGAAACCTATACCTAATGGTCATTCTATTAATGGCTCTAGAATCAGTACATAACCTCCAAGTCCCCTCTTTCATAGGTGCTAATAGGGAAGGGATTGCATAAGGGCTCAAACTCTTGGTTATCAAACCCTTCTCCAAAAGTTCTTGGATTTTCTTGGACATCTCTTCATTTTTTATGGGGTGAGTTTATATGATGCTTTTTTTGGAAGTGTGGCTCCAGGGATTAGATCAATATTGTGACTAATATCTCTGATTGGGGGTAAGGTGTTTGGTAAATCCTTAGTTACAATCTCCTTATACATCTCTATAAAATTTTCCACCTCCTTAGGACCTACTCTCCTAGGCTCCTCTTTCACCTTCGAAACCCTCCCATCTTCTTGTTTTGGAAGCACTACCAATGCATAAAAAGGAGTATCTCTCTCCTTCAACCCTTTTAGAAACTCTTTCTCTCCTACAAACAAAAAATTGGAATCCTTTTGTTCTTCACCATTATCAGTTAGGGGTAGTAAAGTTACCTTCTTACCTCAGTATTGGATGGAGTATGTGTTCTTCCTTCCAATGGTGTTCCTCCAAGTCATACTGCCACGGTCTCCCTAAGAGAAAATGACATGCATCCATGGGTACTATGTCACAAAGTACTTTATCCTTTTACTTGCCAATCTGAAACTCTATCCATGCTTGCTCTTTAATGACTATTTTCTACCATTTTTTAAGCCATGACACCTTGTAGGCTATGGGGTGTGTAATTATTTTTAGTTTTAGCTTTTCAACTGCTTCAAGAGATACCAAATTATCAAAAGAACTAGAATCAATAACCACTCTACATACTTTACCTCCCACTCTGCATGTGGTCCTAAAGAGTGTCTTTCTTTGGGGTGGATCTAGTGCAATAGGTGTCTTGAGCAAAGTCCTGCTCATCATGAGTGACTCTCCTTGTTCAGGTGATGCAAAGTATTCATGTCAATGCACACTTTGGGAGTCTTAATCTCTCACAAAAATTTCCCTCCTTTCACATTGCTTGTTCCCTTTTTCAGGACACTTTGATGCCAAGTGCCCAGGTTGATGACACCTAAAGCATTTAATGGTGTTAGTGCCTCTTCCCCCAAATATTCCTCTAGATTTTGATCTTCTTCCCCTAAAGGAACCTCTATAACTTCTCTCTCCTTGGTTATGTTCATGGTTTGAATCTCCCAAGTCCTTGGGACCTTTTCCTCTTCCACTAGACATGCCTCTGCCCCTATTTCCAAAATATCCTCGTCCTCTCCCTCTACCACTTTGATCTTGTTTCTTCTTGAGTTTATCCTCAACTTTCAATGCTAATTGATATCATTTTTGTACTATGGTAGGGCTACTCAAACTGAGTTAATCTTTTATTGTAACTCTCAACCCTTTCATGTATCTTGCAAGTTTCGCACATTTAGGCTCTACCAACTTGGATTTCATGACAAACCTCTAAAATTCTTCAGTGCAACTTGAGACATGTAATTATTTCTGCCTCAAATTCATCCTCCTCTTATGAAGTTGAACTTGATAATCTTCATAGATGTATGCTTCTCTAAGAAATGCTACCATCCTCTTCCAAGTATTTATTTTCTTCTTACCATCCTTCACCCTTTAATCTTGGGTGAAATTCCACCATGTGAGTGCATATCCCTTCAACTTTGACCTTGCAATCTTCACCCTTTGATCCTCAGGGATATCTTCACATTCAAAGAAACTTGTGAGAGCATCAACCCAATCCATCACTGCATTAGGGTCCATCTTGCCACTATACATGGGTAGATCTAGTTTGACATCCATTTTTCTTCTTTCCATGGACTTCAAGGTCTTCAAGAGTAGCCTCTGATCTACAGTAACCTCTTCCTCTTCCTTCTCAAGGGGTTCTTCATCACTCCCTTCCTTAACTTCATAAGAGTTTCCACCACCCTTCCTATCAACCTTCCCTTTGAGTCTTTCTACTTCTCTTCTCAAATATTTTTCTATGCCATTTGTTCTCTCACAATCCTTGAAAGCTCTACAATTGTGATCCTTGATGGGATCTCAAAGTCTTGTTCATCTTCAAACATGGTTCTCAATCCTTCTCCTAAGGATATTTCTTGCTCAGATACCATTTGATGTAGATCTCTGGACCTCTAACAACTTGAATCAAATTACAAGTCTTTTCTTGATCCAATGAAGCCATCTTACCCCTTTCACTTGGAGTATACAACACTAGATCCCTACACCCTTAATTTTATCCTTCCTTGTTCACCAACTCATCAAATCATATACCCCATAACCCCTTACCGATTTGCTCTCTATTTTGTACATCTCCTTGTGGTGATGCACCCTTTTTCACCTAGTGTCCCTAATACACCTTCCTTGTTCAAATTCATTCCAATATATTTCCAAGCCTTTGAGTATGTAACACATTAAAAAAACACACTTTTGACACCCCTCAAATCAACCAAATCACTCCTCTAGTCCAATTTCATCCAACACTCAAACTATCCTATTTTGCATTGTATCCTACTAGCCCTTCCTGAACACCTGTTTGGATTTTGTGGCCAACACTTACAAAGTAAATATCAAATTAATTTAATATCCTTACTTCAATTTTTGGGGTAGCACTTTTCCCAAGAGGAAATGTCTTGGATCTTCAAACAACTCCACTGACTTGGAAATCCTCTCCTATGCCTTAGAGGCCTCGGCCTAATTGAAGCCCTTAAAGAAGGAAGTGTATTTTAAACATGGATTTTTGTAAAACCAATAATGGGGAAATATAGGGTAACTTTAGATAAGTCTTCTCCTCCAATATTAGGCTTTGATTCAAAGCCCATCAAAAGTTATGGGGTCTACTATCTCCAATTCAATTTGCTCTGCCAGTCACATTGAGATGCACGACTAGGGTTTTAGTCACTCTTCTTTAGAAATGAAACCAACCTATCTAAGACCAAATTAAATTAAAGTAAACTCCCATATCTCTCTTTTAAACTTAGTTTGGAAGATTTCCACTGATTACATTGGGAGATATGAGGATTTGAAGTTGAAAAACCTAGTTTTCTTCAAAACAACAACTGAAAATGACTGTGACACAATTTATCCCTTATCTTTCCACCTCAAGACCTCTAATTTGTTGAAAATGGAAGCTATGTAATGTCTCCAACTTTCTATAAGGTTATAATTTCCATTTGAATCCATATATGATCAGACACAACCAAACACCAATCAATTATACGGTAAAAATGTAGTTTTTCATTCAAATTTTGAAATTCCTTCGTAAAAATCACTTCAACAACCCTTGAAACAATTTTTGACATAGTTTTATATGATTTACCATCAGTTTCAACCACCTATGGGTGTTTATGAATGTTGGGTAAGAACTTTTCAAATATTTAGCAACTTCTGTTGCAAACAATGTTGCTAACAACATTTGATGTCTTTTGAAAAACTTGAAAAATACTTCCTAGGAACTAACCAAGGTTGATTCCAACAAGATATGATGATAATAACATCAATTCAATTTGCTCTGCCAGTCACATTGAGATGCCCGGCTATGGTTTTATTCATTCTTCTTCAGAACTATAGCCAACCTATCTGAGACCAAATGCAAAGTAAAGTACACTCTCATATCTCTCTTTTAAATCTAGTTTAGAATATTTCCAATGGTTACATTGGGAGATTTTATGATTTGAAGTTGAAAAACCTTGTTTTCTTTAAGCCAGTGACTGAAATGACTGTGACACAATTTCTCCCTTATCTTTCCACCTCAAGACCTCTTGTTTGTTGCAAATAGAATCTATGACATGTCTCCAAATTTTTATCAGGTTAGATTTTCCATTTGAATTTGTATATGATCAGACACAACAAAACAACAATCAATTACACAGTAAAAATGTAGTTTTTCATTCAAATTTTGCAATTCCTCCATACAAATCACTTCAAAAACCATTACAATGATTGTTGACATAGTTTTATATGATTTCCCATCATTTATAACCAACTTTGGGTGGTTATGAATGTTGGGTAACATTTTTTCAAAAAGTTGTAATTAGCAACTTTTGTTGTAAATAATGTTGCTGACAACATTTGACAACTTTTGCAAAACTACTTCCTAGGAACTAACCAAGGTTGATTCCAACAACAGATGATGATAAGAACATAAATTCACCCTCTCCTAACACAAATCTACCCAAACCATGTCCAATTGACCATACTTAGCCATAGGATTTATATCTCATCCTAGGTCACTAGGTCTTACAATTAGGACTTATTACAATGCTTAGGATCTCTTGATCTCCCTTGGAACTTGGCCAACCAAGAAAAACTTGAAAAAATTCATGGAGGTCCTCCTGCAACCTCACCATACTCTTTCTCTTTGTCTTTGTCAAGGGGTGCTCCTACACCATACTCCCAGGGTGTATTGATCTCAAGTCCTCTTGAGATAAGTTCTTCCAATGAGGTGCCATGTTTCTTCATCTCTTCCTCATCCATCCACACTGCCTCTTCTTTAGGGTGTCCAACCCACTTTAAAAGGTATTGCTTGTATTCATTCTTCCTGGTCTTTTTGATGACCTTTGTGTCAAGGATCCTGTCAAGTTTCTTTGGTGCATGAGGAGGTAAATCTGAAAGATCTTCCCACAAATATTCAATATGAACCTCTGTACCTAAATCATGATGACCTTTATATGGGGTTAGATCATAAACATTGAAAATAGAGAATATACCTAGAGTAGGAGGAAGTTCTATATGATAGGCATTCATGCCATGCTTCTTCAAAATTGTATAAGGACCCACTTGCTTCATGAGAAAATTTGTATGCTTTCCCTTTGGTAACCTCTCCTTCCTCGGATATACCCACACCAAGTCACAAACCTAAAATTGTACATCCCTCTTTCTTTTGTCTGCACTTTCTTTGTACTTTTTTGAACTCTTTTGTACAGCCAACCTCACTTGATCATTGATCTCCTTCATACTATCAGTAAATTTCTCTTTATGAGCACTAACTTGCCCATCCTTGGGAAGCTCCCTCAATTATAGTATGCCTCTTGGATTCTACCCATAGAAAATCTGTAAAGGACTCATTCCTGTACTCCTATTCAGATAATCATTGAAGGAAAATTCATCTTGTGGAAGCATGTTATCCCACTTCTCTCCATACTATTTTGTTAAACATCTCAATAAGTTTAGCAATAACCTATTGACAACTTCAGTTTTCCCATTTGTTTCTGGATGATAGTCTGAACTAAAGTTCAAGTTTGTCCCCAACCTTTTCCATAAGGTTCTATGAAAATTACAATGAATTTCACACCCTTGTCATACACAATAGTTTTGAGTCCTACGTAGACCCATCACAAAGTCCATACTACAAATTTCCCAAGGTCTTGTAGGTATGGGCAATGGTTGATACAACCCAACATTGGTTAAATTACCTTTGGCTTTCTTTCATATAGTACATGTTTCCACAAACCTTCTAACATCTCCTTGCATCTTGGGCCAATGATATATATATATATATATATATATATATATATATATATATATAGAGAGAGAGAGAGAGAGAGATTATTTTACTTGACAATATCCTCTACAGGATAATGAATGCTTTTGATAAGATTTTCAAGTATAGAGTACTATCAGAAAAGGATAGGTTATCAACAAAAAAGTTATGATTATTGACAAAGTTTATCAAAAAGTTTTATCGGCGAAAGGAAAATACAAGAATAGAATCAAGGATGTCATCCTACTATCTAAATAGCCTATGCAATAATCAAGAAACCCTAATTAGGTTAGACAAATACTTTAAAAGGAGATCAGAGAGAGAAAGAGATATGGTGAAGATAATGTGAAAAAGATAGAGAAGAAGAAAGAAGCAAAGTATCAGTGAAGACTAGAAAATCATAAATCAGGAAAGGAACATAGAAGAACGAGATCTAACAAGCTTTAGGAGAAATCAATCAGAGGTCAAATTTCTTGTTGATTTATTCCTAATATTTTAGAAACAAGATTGTGAAATCCATTAATCAGGTAGTCTCTAACCGGACTTAGAAGTTCTTTTCAACGACTTATTGTAAATCTTTTAACAGGGTGAACATTGTATAAGTGGGATAAAATATCTTAACAAAGTAGTCTTTGATAGGAATTTCATGCTCCTAACAGGGTATTAATTACTCATAACAGGGTAAAGTCATTCAGAAGATGATATCTTTGTAAGCTCTTAACTGGGCACCTTATTATTGCATTGATAAGTTGTGGGTTTCATCCCCACCATAGTTTTTACCTCTTACCAAGGGTTTTTTGTGACACAAAAATATTGTGTTAAGTGTTTGAATGTTTATGTGTTACATGTTTGTTAATTTACAAGTTATCAGTTACTAGTTAATATTGCATTAGTTATCGGTAAAAGGGAAAACAAATATCGAGGTATAGGTAAACATAAAATTTTAAGTTTGAGATTGATAGGAAAAAAGTGTGAACTGTTTGAGGTACTGATTCAACACCNCCCCCCCCCCCCCCCCCCCCCCTCTCTCAGTCCCTTACCTAACTCTTTCCAATAATTGGTATCTGAGCTCACTGGTTCTCTAGAAGAAAAGTTTAACAACTTGGAGTAGATCTAGGATAATGGAAAGTTATAAGTATCAGAAACAGTTAGAAGAAGCCCTAGAAGATGCTAATGATATGATCTATGACTTGAGGAAAAAGATAAAGACATTATTTTCAAAAATGAAGGAAGTGAAAAAAAAACTAAACATGAGCGTTGATGACCTTGACAGACTACCAGACGAAAGTATCAATTCTGAAGAAGTTGATGCTGCTATTGCTGATCTATTCTATTGAAAAAGAACAATGAATTATTTGAGGAAATCAATTAGATGAAGAAGGAACATGAAATTCAAGCCTTGAGAATGACAAAAATACTGGAAAGGGTGAGAAATTCTGAAAGTGCCAAAGAAACTCTTGAATAGAAAAGAGAGATGCTAAAGAAATAATCATTGGAAAAGACATACTAATGGAAAGACAACAAAGAGATATTTATGCATAGAGAGAATTGATAAAAAGTACTAGTGAAAAAAATTTACAACTATAAGTAGAAAATCAGAAACTAGAGCAAGAGAATGAAGACTTGAAGAACAACCTAAAAGTTGGAAAATAATTTAATGTAAGACTCACAAAATTTGAACAAAGCATGCAAAATATTGATGAACATCTGAAAAATTAGAGAAAACTAGGTGACACTATTGGACTGGAATATATCAGCAATAACACTAAGGATATTGGAGAATGATCAAAATCTGGAGAATTAAGTGATACACAAGGTAAGAAAACCTATAAACCTACTTGTTACAATTGTAGAAAATATGGTCACGCAAGAAATGTTTGTTGAAGTAAACAAGTAAGTTCTATTGAAAACACATCCTTCAATGGTTATTTCTATAATTGCAACAAGTTTGGTCATAAATCACATTAATGTAGATCTGAAACCATCACTAGATTATATGAGAAAAATTTCTATGGATATTTTTACAAATGTAATCGCTATGGACATAAAGCTGAAGAATACATAACCAAAACACTGACAATGAGGAAAATGGTACACTGTCAGATAAAAGAAGTGAATAACTTAGTTACATGTTTTAAGTGTGGAAAATCAGGACATACAACATCAGAATGTAGAAAAGGAAACAATGAAGCACAAACTGAACCTTGGAGACCATTTGTACTACCATGTTATATTTTCTCAAAGTTTGGTCATGCTACCTACAACTATAGATATCGGTTTTCTACTTACAATGACAAAGATATCAGGGGAAAATGAACTATAAATCAAGAACAAGTGAGAGAGGAAATAAAGAATATATGGATAAAGAAGGAAGCTGAAGGAACATCAATGGAAGCCCCTGTGTTGAATGGCATAGAAAATTCAACCAGCAATTAAGAAAGTAAGTAATTGCTTAGGGACCTGAAACTTTATTAAAATCATCAATTAGTCCCTTAAATTAATTATGAGCCAGAACATTCAAATAGCATAAATAGATGCAATAAGTAATTAGGAGAGTTGAAAAATATTAGTATGAGATTATTATCAGTGAATAAATGTTACTATCAGTACAAAAGAAATACTGTCGGCCTACAATAAATGTTTTAGAAATAAATGTTTGACTCCTTGCCTCTCTATATAACGACATTTATCTTATGAAAGTCAAATTCTGAAAAGTCAATGCAATAACGAGCTTGAGAGAACATTACAAGTTCATCTTACAGAGAGAATTTATTAGCGAGTTGATTGAGCAGTAAACCCTAGATGATCAAAAATTCTGTGAGAATTATACAACGGTTGTTATGGATGAGAAGATTGTATTAATCGATGGATCACGGGAAAATGAACTTGAATATTAATTAAATTCACTAAAATCAACTAAAACAAATGAATTTGGAGCATTATCTTGGATACCAAGTAGAGTTAAATTTCCAGAGGATGTTAGAGCTCCTATTTAATGCAATAAGAGTGAGATCGGAGACGAAGATATAAGTACAACCTACAACAAACTATACAAAGAAAATGAAATTTTGAATGAAGAGTATGGACATATTGAAAGAAAAGATGGACACATATCATGCACATGCCACAAAATTTTGAATCTGAATGGATTAAATGTGTATTGAGTCGAATACATGGAAACTACATATGGTTGGAAGGAGATAGACAAATTGAGATCACAAAGGAAATCATCTTTGCAGTCACTGGATTATCGGCTAACGGCAGAAAATGGGTAAAGGAACTTGACTAAGGAACAAAAATTGGAGGTATAGTAAGGTACAAGTAAGATCAAAATTTTTTTGTTGTAAGAAACATTTTAGAAAAACAAATGAAATTTGAATCAATGGTTATCAGATACAAGATTTATCAAGCAAATCAAATAGACAACATATCTAGAGCAGCATAGCAGGTTGCATATGAGATTGTTACTAAAGAAAACAAATATGATTTAGCAAAAATGATGAGAAATCAACTGATGATAAATCTTAGAAGAATCAAGAAACAAGGATTGAAGTTTGGAGCTTATTGGTATGTACATTTTTCTATGTACAAAATTATTTTTTGGGCATTGGTAAAGTAAATTGGACAACATGTGAACTAGTTATAAATCAAATTAATAGATATATTGAACAATTGGGAATAAGTTAAAATATAGTAATGTGGATTTATTTAAAATAATTTCAAACAAGAATGTATGGAAGATATCAGATACCACCTCACAATGTTAAGAAATATGAGAAAGATATATGTTTTTTGGCTAGCACACACTCATGCATAATTAAAGTAATGGAACCACGAAATTTGTGGCTATGACCTATTGGATATGAAACAAAGGAGAATGAATTAATAATATGTATTGAGAAACTGTTGGATCAACCTAAGGATATGGAAGCTAATCAGTTTGGAACCTATGAGAAGTTTACAAAAAAATAATAACAAAAGAAAAGAAATCAAAGGAAGAGGTTGGTAGTACAGTGAGAAAATAGAAATCAACTACAATACCTAAAATATATGCTAAGATCAAGATTAAGCGAGCTAAATAGAGTACAAGATCTAGAATAGCGCAGTCTACAACAAGGAAGAATACAAGAGGAAAATAAACAATAGAATCAAGAACAAGGACACAAAGACAAGAAAATGAACTTGAAACTGAACAAAAAAGATCAAGAATACCGAGGACAACTAATGACTTAGCGGAAGAAATAAGAGAGAATGGAACTATCAGACACATGCACGGAATCAAGTACAGGACATGGATAGAAGAAGATAAGAAAATTGTAGAAGATGTAATAGTATTTCACTTACAAAAATTCAAAATTTTTCCAAATGAGTTAAGACAGAACACTACTAAGGAATTACTCGACAAAATTAGTATAAGATGGAATGAAGCCACATAACAAGAAAAAATAGGCAGAGAAATAACTTTGATCATTAAAAATCTAGGAACAAGTGTAAAAGAAATTGATTTATTACTGACAAAATATGAAAATAGATTTATTAAAAAGAGAAGAATGGCCAAGTTACTAGCAGGATTACACGAACAAGTAGATGAGGAAGCTCTACAAAAGTGGAACATGATTTTTACTGTAGAAAGAGAAGACACCCCAATAAGATTTGAAGAAGGACAAGAGGGTCGACCTATTAAAATTTAGGATGAATCTGATGATGATACGAGTACTAAGGAAGATGAATATCTTGAGGAAAAACTCACACCAGAGACTACAGATGAATACACTAGAATAGAATAAGAAACACATGCTACAGATATATAAGCACCTGCTATCAGTGAGATAATAGAAACTAAGGAAGAACAAGTTGCAAGGACTTTAAAAAGTATGACTATGATTACAACAACACAAGGGAAGATAAAACGAGATTCAAAAATTGAAGAAATTGAAGGTATAGATGAAAGACCTGACTTTGCAATTTTGAAGAAATATCCAAATAAGCTACATTACAAGGAACATCTATTATATATGGAGAAATAAAAAGAAAATAAAACTATTGACAAACAATTAAGGGACAAACAAAAGAATAAAATCATGAAGTGAACAGTTGAAACATTTTCAATCTTACTACTGGCAATCATTGTTGCTGAGAATGAATCGGTTACAACATAGTTAAGAACATTTGTGGACACAATCAGGATTAGTCAAAATCTTAAAGTTGAAATAAGAGGAAAAAATTTGTAACACGACTCATTTACTGATAGAAGAATAAATAAAATGAAAGAAGTTACAAAAATGTTATCGGAGAGACTGGTTCCCCTGAGGACACATACGACCTATTAATGTGTCCTAAGGTGTCCTTGGATACATTAATGGGTCTTGAGGGGTCATATGTGGTTCTAGGATTAATTAATGTATTCTAGGACTATATATGACCTCTTAGGACAATGTATATGACCCCTTATAAAACATACGAGGGTCCTAAGGGATCGTACAATACATTGATGGGTCCTAGGACCATTTATGACCCCTTAGGACACATACAACCCATTAATTGTTAGGGATTTGACAGAACCGGAACAATATAAGAATAAACAATTATATGCAGAAAACAATAGAAGAAAGAAACTAAACGCAAATAACACACAGATTTAACGTGGTTCACCAAAAACCTGGGCTACGTCCACCTACACAGCCGTCCAACCTTTCTTATTATCCAGCAAAAACATACACCACAATACAATGCATTATACATCTCAAACGCTTATAACATGCGTTTTAGGGCAACCTCTAAAATTGACCATTTTAGGGTTTTACAATGTCGGTCTTCTTTTTCCCATCTACTACATGATCAGTCACCAAAATATCAACAATCTCCCACTTGGAGACTGATCAGGCTCCACACCAATTAATCTCCCACTTGGAGACTAGAACCAGACAACAAAGTAGTAGATGCAACTCCGACTGGATAAAAGACCTTGCTGTGTATTAACCCCACAATCATCAGTCAAGAAGCCCAATAGAAGCTGAGCAAGAAACCAGCTTCTCCTTGGGGACTGCCTTCATGAACATGTCTGCAGGATTGTCACTTGTGTGAATCTTTTCAAGCCGTAATTGGCCATCCTC
>MU224529.1:208090-235255 GCA_018584345.1 Thuja plicata
AATCAAATAGATCCCAGTGCCTTCCTATCCAAAACCTCCCAGTCCTCTGCTGACATAGTTCCTTGTTTCTTGGTTTTTCCTTCTAATGGCTTCCACAGGTCCTTTTGATACAAATAATCTTCCATTTACACTTTCCACAACTGAAAATTCTGGCCATTGAATTTTTCAATCTTGAATTTCGAATCCTCCATTGCTCCCACTCAAATCTGAAAGTCCTGTCAATCTACAACAACAAACCTTGCTCTGATACCAATTGTTAGGGATTTGACAGAATCGGAACAATATAAGAATAAAAAATTATACGCAGAAAACAATAGAAGAAAGAAACTAAACGCAGATAACACACAAATTTAATGTGGTTCACCTAAAACCTGGGCTACGTCCACCTACATAGCCGTCCAACCTTTCTTATTATCCAACAAAAACATACACCACAATACAATGCATTATACATCTCAAATGCTTCTAACATGCGTTTTAGGGCAACCTCTAAAATCGCCCATTTTAGGGTTTTACAATGTTGACATGGGGCCACAATATCAACATCTACTACATGATCAGTCACCAAAATATCAACATTAATGTGTCCTAAGGGATTTTAGGATACATTAATGACTCATAGGACCATTTAAGACCCCTTATGATCCATTTATGTGTCCTAGGACCCCTTAGGGCACATACAACCCATTAATGTGTCCTAAGGGGTCCTAAGATACAATAATTGGTCATAAGGGGTCCGAAAGGGTTTTAGGATACATTAACGAGTCCATAGGACCCATTAGTGTGTCTTAGGACTCCTTATGACACTTAAAACCCCTTATGACCCATCATTGCATCCTATAACCCCTTATGACCAATTATGACACACACGACCCATTAATGTGTTCTAAGGGGTTTTAAGGTGTCATAGGATACATTAATGGGTCCTGTGACCATTTATGAACCATTAATGTGTCCTAGGACCTCATATGACACATATGACCCATTAATGTGTCCTAAGGGGTCCTGGGATACATTAATGTGTCTTATGGGGACCTAAGATATATTTTTGTATCCTACAACCACATATGACCCCTTAAGATCCCTTAGCATACATAAATGTCAAGAGTCCTAGGATACATTAATGTATCCTAAGACCCCTTAATACCACTTATGACCCCTTAGGACCACTTACCATACATTAATGTATCCTAGGAGTTCTATAATATATTAATGTATGTTCAAAGGTCCTAAGGGATCATAATTTCTCTTAAGAAGTCCTAGAATACATTAGTGTATCCCAGGACCCCTTAAGACTACTTATGATCCCTTACCATACATTAATTTGTCTTAGGAGTCCTAAGATACATTAATGTATGCCAAGGGGTCATAAGGAGTCATAAAAGGTCTTAAGGTATTCTAGGATACATTAATTACCGTACATTAATATATCTTAGGATTTCTAGTATGCATTAATGTATGTTGAGAGGTCCTAAGGGGTCATAAGTGGTCTTAAGGGGTCCTAAGTTACATTAATGTATTCTAGGACCTATTAAGACCCTTTATGACCCCTTACGACCTATTAATGTCCCCTTACCATACATTAATGTATCCTGGGAGTCCTAGGATACATTAATGTATCTGAAGGGGTCTTAAGTGGTATTATGGGGTCCTAGCTTACATTAATGTATCCTAGGACCCCTTAAGACCACTTATTATCCCATATGACCCTTAGGCATAAATTAATGTACCCTATGAGTCCTAAGATACTATATAGTTGGAAAATGCAAGCACTTCCATGGTAGAATGGTTTAGCCTTCCGAGTAAGTGGTTTGGGGTCATATCAAGTTCCTTGAATGGATTCCTAACTTTGATCTGGCTTTATCCCCCTATTTTGCCCCATTTCCACTTTTTCCAACCTATTTCTGGCACCCCAGACTAAAAAACTGGGACTTTGACCTCAGGGTAAAGGTCAACCTTTTTGGGTCAAGGTCTACCTCGAACTTGACCTAGGTCAAAATCAACCTTCTCAAGGCCCGGGATTCAAATTTCATAATTTTAGGGTTTCCAGATGTCGTTCTTTGGAAAAAGTTATTTCCCACTTCTGAGTCGGCTATTTCGGTCTTCGGAACAACAAATCTTAAATTATATTTAATATAGGTCCTCTTCTAGGGGCATGGGTCCAATTGGAATTTAATTCTCCTATGTTGGCCTCTCTAGAGTATTGTTCCCTAGTTTCATATAAAAGGAAGCTTTCTCCTCTCATTTTCTCTAAAAAACCATGAACCATGATCATTAAGCATAATTGCAAGAATCCAAAGAATTGAAGAGTGAGATCCAAAGGTGAAGAATAAAGATTTGAAGGAAGAAAAATATTCATTGAAGCATTCATCCATTCTCAATCACTTCTGAAGCACTCATTTTCATCAAGGAGATCCATTGGTGGCCATTGAAGGATCCAAGCTCCATGGAGCCCTCTTGTTGAAGATTTCTCCATCCACATTCCTCCAAGCCTCTTCCTATTCAATAACCCATTCAATATTTGTGTTGAATATCTACAAGCAATTGATTGAAGACATCCTACATTCTACATTCTAAATTATACATCATTTTTGGTGCATACATACTTGTGGATTCACGGATTCGAATCCACCACAAGGAATTCTACAAGCAAGGTGAATTTGTGCATTTACTTTGTTTTTACTTATACAATTTCAATTATACTTTGAGGTTAATTTCAAAACTGGGGTTTGACCAAGAAAAACCCCTCCCCCCAACAAATAAACCATTTTTCTTGCAGGTACATGTTCGAAACCGTAGACTAGGGAACAGATTCAGATACCCTTTTCGACAAACTTTTGGGATCCAAAAATAGAATTTTAGTCTGAGACTTTTTAGGTCAATTCTACCCTAGGTCAGAATTGGAAATTCTAGGTCAATGGTGACATTGAATTGAGGGTACAAATTGAAACTATGTTAGAATGGAAAAAATATTTCTGGGTTTTGTTCGTCTCTACATTTCTATTCCAGATCTAGTCTCATATTTTCTAGAAACTCAACACAGGCTTCAGAAAACAACATTCTTTAGATCTAAAATATTTCAAGGTTAGTACATTTCTCCTGTCCATTTCAATTAATGTTATTAATCTATCCAAATCTATTGCACATTCAAATAAATAAGCAGGTACTTAAGATCTTCCTTTTTGTCCTTATTTCCAAATGGTTGATTCATTTTTGCATTGATCCTTCCATTTTGGATTAATCAAATTGGATCTTTCATTTGTACATCTAGGGATAGGAGGAGAGCATAATATTTACCCCCTACATTTCAATAAATAATTATATCATCCTTTTAAATGTAATATAGGATAATAGAAAACCCTAAAATTCAACCATATCTATTTTCTTATATTACATTTTGGTGAAACTGTGATAGACAACTCTTTCTTTTTGGTGTTAGATTTACATCTTTTATGTTAGATCTTGCATGCATATTAGGTTACCTTTCTTTTATGCTCTTGCATTTATATTTCAAAAATTAAAAATCAAAATCTTGTGTTTTCTAAATTAGTTCATTTGCATTGCATTGGTGTATGAGCTTTACCACTTCTAGTCCTACTTATAGTATCCTGGTTAGAGGAAGCTATAGACTTATGGGTTCCTTTGATCTTGATTCTTCCTCTCCTTTCCTTAGGATCCTGGATGACAATCTGATCACTCATGATTCCAATCCTTCTATGGAGCATAAATATTCTCACTCTTCTCATGACGAGGATGATGCTTTAAGAGTTCCTCTTGAACAAGTGAAAAAATTTTCAAACAAACTTGATAAAATGGGAAATTGGCTTATTCAAGAAAACCATAATCAAGATTCCATCCAAGATATAGAGGCTCTTAATAAATTCGTTCGTGATAGTGATCAAGGTATTAATCTCTTGCGTGGTATTACTCATATTGTGCATTTGAATGTTAAACCTTTAGCACAAGAGGCTCAAGATCTAGGATTTACTCCTCCTGTCACTAGTGAGGGACCTTCTATTCCTTTACCTATAATTCCTACTTATACTCCTCCTTTTATGACTACATCTCTCCCAATTTCATCTATTCCTGTGAGTGTTCCACCGGTATCTCTACCTACCTCACAACCTTCATATCATAGTGTACCTTTTACTTATACTAATCCCCTTCCAACTGTAGTTCCAAATGCTCCACCAATTGTATTTTCCATTCCTTCCACTTCCTACACTTTTCCTAGTGTTCCTAATGTTCCTACACCACCTATGTCTTCTAATGATTCCACAATTATTAGTTTGTCTCAAACCGTGTCATCTTTACAACAACAACTTGCATCCTTAACTCAATCCAAGTTTAGCATTCCTACATGTGACATGGGTAGTACTTTATCCTTAGACATTATTCATGCTACTGTTCCTCAACAATATGTTATTCCTCATCTTGAGAATTACAATGGTAAAGGTGATCCTGTTACTCATGTTAAAACATTTCAAATCCTTTGTAGTGATTATTCTCATGACCATAGGATTTTAGCTAAAGTATTTGCTAGAACTTTTCATGATAAGGATTTGCAATGGTATTGTTCTTTACCTCCTTATTCTATTGATTATTTTCCTAAACTTGCTAATACCTTCATCCAACAATTTCAAAATAACATTGGTCCACAAGTTTCCTTAACTAATTTAATGCATTGTAAAGAAAACATTAAGGAAAAATTGACTGATTTCATTGGTAGATTTAAGCTTTTGTATGCTCAGATTTCTTATCATGATCCTGATATTGATATTCAACATATGTTTATTTCAAATTTACAAAAGGATATTAGAGATAAGATTCTGCTTACTGAATTTACCTCTTTTCAACAACTTTGTGCAGCACTTCATCATTATCAATTACAAGTGAGTTAATTTGAGAGCAATACTCCAATGGCTCCTATTCTAGTTCATAAGAGTGACACTGTTCCGAATCCTAATAATTTTTAGAAACCTAACAACTGTATCAAGATTAATAAACAAATGAATGCGGTTGTTGATCAAGTTGTTGTTGCATCCTACAATGCCACTTTTGCATCCACTGCTTTCCATATGAATAGTATGTTTACTCCTCTCTCTAAATCTTTACATTCTATTATGATTAGGTTTTTAAGTGCTAATATTATTACCTTACCTCCTATTCAACCTCTCCTTCCTACTACGATAGCTTCAAAATCCTTTGATTTTAAATATTTTTGCCAATACCATCACCAGAATGGCCATGATATTGAAAATGTTATTCTCTAAAGCATAAAGTTCAAGACTTAATTGATTCTAATACTTTATCTATTGATAATTTTTATGGTAATGGGAACAAATATGTCTCTCCTCCTAATCAAAACCTTCAAATATATATGAGTCCTCTACCTACACATGATACTAATACCATCGCTCAACCATCTTCTGTGGATATCGTTTACAATTTGAAGATCGATGATCTTAATCACATTTTTAATCATGTGGAGAGCGTTGTTGCATCTCAACCTATTGTTCAAGATCCTTCACCTCCACCCCAAATTCAAGTTCCACCTAACCTAAACCTCAGAAACAAACTAAGGATAAATGACCTCGGGAACTTTCAATTACCTTTGATGATTTTGAGACTATTAAGGCTCCCGATGATCCCCTTTATATTTATGATAGGATTGCTAAGATAAATACACATGGTTGTCTTGTTTATCCCACCTCTTTAATAAATGTCATTACTAAGGAAAATATTTTTATGAAAAACCTACAACGTGATTTTTATGATCCATCGGACGCATGGATCCAAACTTGTAATGGTTTTCTCTATCCCACACTTGGTTCTATTAACTTTTTTGTTGAACTTTGTGGAAAGGTTTTAGATACTACCTTCATTGTCATTACTAGTTTTAATCAATTTCAAGTCAAATTTGGTCTGCCTTGGATAACTTCTATGCATGATATTGCTTCTCCTATTCATAAATGTCTTAAATTCATTCATAATGGAGAAGTGAAAATTATTAATCATAGTTTGTATCAACCTTATAGGCCTAGAGATTGTGCTACTCTTGATTTATTTTGGCCTTCATTACCTAATTCATGTCCTCCTCACCCTGACAACCTTTTTCATTCATATCAAGCCTATAAGCATCACAATATAGTCGAGTTAAGCATGCCTCAAATAGATCTTAACCGTGGTCTTTTTCCCACTCCTTCTATACCTCCTTTATCCATTACTGCTAACTCTATTACTCAGTTTCCCAATGTCAGTTCTCATCCTACTATGAATCTTACCAATCCTCCTATAGAACCTGTGAAGGAACCCATTTTCATTCTTCCTAGTTCTCCACATGTGTCAAATAAAGAAAAATGTAACAAATCTGCTAATGAACGTTGTAAGAAGCATAGAGCTAATGCTAGGGCTCATGCTTCTATTCTTTGAAATTCTTTACCTTCTTTCGACCAACCTATGCCTGATGTGTTGGAAGAAGTTAATATTCACAATGATGTTAAGATGAATGAGTATGATGATCCTATTCACATCCTAGATCCCATTTTAATCAATCTCGATGATGAGGATACTCTAGATAATCCTATTGATCTTAGTGGTGAATATGAGACCATTGATCTTGATACTGACTTACCTCATATTCTTTCAACTCAATTGAAAATTACACCTAGTATCGAACAACATGACACTCACGAGGATCCTTGTTTGGAGCTGGCTATGATTCCTACTGTATTGGATATAGTCCCTCTTGCAAGTTTCCCACCTTCCCTAAATGATATAAACCAAGATGGGGAGAGTAGGAGATGTGCCTGATTGGCTTATCCTTCATGGCAGACCTTTTTGTGTTTGCATGTTTTATTGTGCTTCTCCCATAATGTGTTTGCTAAATGTTTGTTAGACTCATTTATACAACCCTTGTTACTTTATTGGTGCAAGGTGATAAAGGAATCAAACCTATTGTATAATTCCTCTATATGTATCTCTATTCTTCTATATGTTGTTTTCATGTTATGTTGTACTTGTGCTATTGTTTGTAAATGTTTTCCTTGTGTAGTCCACTTGGATTTGCAACATGGTAGCACTAATTATTTTTGGTCTCCATGTTGTGGTCCAAAAAGACTCTTCTTCATAACTCTTGAGTTTTCTTTCCTCCATTATGATTGTAGTTCTACTTTATTTGAGGAATGATGTCAATTCATTTTCAATAATATCATATCTATATGTACATATTATCTTATGATCATACTCTCCCCATAGTAGGTAGATCCCTTTTGTGTTCTTTGTATGTTTATGTGATATTTATTTTGATTTTTCTTCATTTGGGGGCATCTCGTAGTGGAAACGTAATCAGTAGAGTTGTTTATGTTTCTATCAAAGCCATTTCTCTTGTTAAAGTGTTAGCAACGACTTTAACATGGGAGCACATTCTCTACTCACTTTTTGCACACATGCACATTCAAAATATTTTCAAAACTTAAAACTTTTTTTCCTTTATGGATTAAATACTAATCCTTAAAGCATGGATATTTTACTTTTTAGGATCTCTTGATCCCTCCAATTTAAATTTACATAGATCTCTTGACCCCTCTAGTTTCAATTTACAATGTTTTGATCCCTTAAGGTCCGAAGGTGTCGTTAAGAATGGATCTCCTTGATGGATTGACTAGTGAGTAGCCACATTCACTAGGCAGTTCAACTTCATCTTTCCAGTTACATTGTTTCCTTGTGTGGCTCACAATGGGACATAAGTTCTCATTGGGTGAGGTAACCATACCCTCTCTCTCTTTCTCCTTAACTGGTGATGTCTCTCTTATTGTGAGCTTAGGGTTGATAAAGACTTAATTCCCTTGGGGGGTTGAGGATTTATTTGTCCCTTTTGATTCCAATAAGATTATCTATTCTTTATGATCTCCTTTACCAAGAGTTTGTATTGATTCCATACTCTTGCTAAAGTGGGGGCTAAATGCATAGTTGGAAAATGGAAGCACTTCCATGGTATAATGGTTTAGCCTTATGATTAAGTGGTTTGGGGTCATGTAAAGCACCTTGAATGGGTTCCTGACTTTGATCTGGCTTTATCCCCCTGTTCTGCCCCATTTCCACTTTTTCCAACCTATTTTTGGCACCCCAGACTGAAAAAATGGGACTTTGACCTCAGGGTCAAGGTTGAAATTTTTGGGTCAAGGTCAAGCTCAACCTTGACCTAGGTCATAATTGACCTTTTCTAGGCCTAGGATTCAAATTTCAAAATTTCAAGGTTTCCAAATGTCGGCCTTGGAAAAAGTTAATTCCCGCTTCCGAGTTGGCTGTTTCGGTCTTCGGAACAACAAATTTTAAATTATATTTAATATAAGTAATCTTATAGGGGCATGGGTCCAATTGGAATTTAATTCTCCTATTTCAACCTCTCTAGAGGATTGTGCCCTAGTTTCATATAAAAGGAAGCTTTCTCCTCTCATTTTCTCTAAAAAACCATGAACCGTGATCATCAAGCATAATTGCAAGAATTCAAAGACTTGAAGAGTGAGATCCAAAGGTGAAGAAGCAATATTTGAAGCAATCCAAGTAGCCATTGAAGCATTCATCCATTATCAAGCACTTCTTAAGCACTCATTTTCTTCAAGGAGATCCATTGGTGGCCATTGAAAGATCCAAGGTCCATGGAGCTCTCTTGTTGAAGATTTATCCATCCACATTCCTCCAAGCCTCTTAGTATTCAAGAACCCATTCAAGATTGGTGTTGAAGATCTAAAATAAATTTATTGAATACATCCTACATTCTACATTCTAAATTCTACATTCTACATCATTTTTTGTGCATACATACTTGTGGATTCCCGGATTCGAATCCGCCACAAGGACTTCTACAAGCAAGGTGAATTTGTGCATTTACTTTGTTTTTACGTATGAAATTTCAATTCTACTTTTAGGTTAATTCCAAAACTAGGGTTTGACCAAGGAAAACCCCTCCCACAACAAAAAAACCATTTTTATTTTAGCTACAGGTTCAGAATAGCAGATCAGGGCACAGATTCGGATACCCTTTTCGGAAAGCTTTTGGGATCCGAAAATAAAACTTTAGTATGAGACTTTTTAGGTCGATTCTGCCCTAGGTCAGAATCAGAAATTTTGGGTCAATGGTGACATTGACTTGAGGGTACAAATTGGAACTATGTCAGAATGGAAAAATATTTTTGGGTTTTGTTTGTCTCTGTGTTTCTATTCCAAATCCACTCTCATATTTTCCAAAAACTCAACACAGGCTTCAGAAAACAACATTCTTCAGATCTGCAATATTTCAAGGTTAGTAAATATCTCCTATCCATTTCAATTAAGGTTATTAATCTATCTAAGTATATTGCACATTCAAATAAATAAGTGGGTACTTAAAATCTTCCTTTTTGTCCTTATTTCCAAATGGTTGATTCATTTATGCATTGATCCTTCCATTTTGGATTAATCAATTTGGATCTTTCATTTGTACATCTAGGGATAGGTGGAGAGCATGTTATTTACCCCCTAAATTTCAATAAAAATCAAATCATCCTTTTAAATGTAATATAGGATACTAGCAAACCCTAAAATTCAACCATATCTATTTTCTTATCTTACACATACATTAATGTATGTTGAAGGTTCCTAAGGGATCATAAGTGGTCTTAAGGGGTCTTAAAGGGTCGTAAGGGGTCATAAGTATTCTTAATGGGTCATAATATACATTAATGTCACCTAGGAAAATTTAAGGACTCTTTAATAACCCTTAACTTACATTAATGTATCTTAGAACTCCTAGGACCACTTACCATACATTAATGTATCCCAAGAGTCCTAGGATAGATTAATGCATGTTGAGGTATCTTAATGGGTCATAATGGGTCTTATGGGGTCCTAGGATACATTAATATATCCTAGGAGCCATTAAGACTCACTATGACCCCTTAGGACTCCTCAACATACATTAATGTATCCTAGAACTCCTAGGATACAATAATGTATGCTAAGGGATTCTAAGGGGTCGTGGTGGGTCACAAGTGATTTTAAGGAGTCCTAAGATACATTAATGTATCCTAGGACTCCTAAAATATATTAATATATGTTGAGGGGTCATAAGCGGTCATAAGTGGTCTTAAGGGGTCATAGGTTACATTAATGTATCCTAGGACCCCTTATGACCCCTTACGACCCCTTACCATACATTAATTTATCTCAGGTATGCTTAGTTACAATTATTAATGTATGTTTATGGGTCCTAAGGGGTCATAAGAGGTCTTATGGGGTCCTAGGATACATTACCCCTTAGGACCAATTATGACCCCTTAGCACCCATCGACATATGTTAATGTATCCTAGGACACCTAGGATACATTAATGTATGGTAAGTGGTCCTAAGGGGTCATACCGGGTTATAAGTGGTATTAAGAGGTTCTAGTTTACATTAATGTATTTTAGGACCCCTCAAGACCACTTATGACCCCTCAACATACATTAATGTATCTTAGGACTCTTACGATACATTAATGTCTAGTAAGGGTTCCTAAGGGGTCTTAAGGGGTAATAGGTTACTGTAGACACCCTAAAATGGACAGGCTTGCAACTTTACATTAAAAACACTAATTTGTATCTATTAATTAATGGTTCTTTAATCATTAATTAATCATCTATTTTCTTCTAAATTCATTCCTCAAAACATCTAATCCAATTCCCAAAATTAATTAAATAATTAATTTTATTTAATTAAATAGCTTTAATTGATTAATTACCATTAATTGATTAATTAAACTCAATTTCCTATAGTTTAAATTCAAATATTTAAACTTACTAATTAAATTCTTCCAATTAAATTATTAACAATTAAATTAATTTAATTTCATCAAATAAAGCAATTCTTAATAAAAAAGAATTCAATTATCTCACATGTTGAAAACAATTATTAAATAAATGAATTAAATACTCATTTATCTTCAAAGAGATAACTCCAATTAGATCACATGGGTTACTCCACCCATCTCTCCATTCCACATGGGTAACTTCACCCACCTCTTTAGTTCAAAAAAGTAACTCAAATTAGCTCTTCAGTTAACCAAACTCTATCTCCTCTTAACCAAATAAAGAGGTGGAGTTTACTAAGGTCCTCTCCTGTTCCTTTTGATCTCAACCATTCATCTCCCTATCTCTGGGATTGATCTCAACCATTCATTCCATCACCAATTCCTATATAATAAACCCTTCATAACCATTTTGGAGGATCCAGGATTTAAAGCTCTCGTGCACCATTACTCTGTCAGTTTGGTTCTAGCATTCAAGCCATCTTGCGATCACACACACATATTTCAATTATCAAATTCTCGATGCATCTCAAGTCATAGATGCTTCCCTGCCAATATTGAGCATCAAGAACAGCGTTTCGGAAGGAGTAGAGAGAGGCAATAAAAGCTTCAAGCATCGTGGGGTTTGCATTTATTTGTCTTCCTTTCTCTTGCTTGTAAATTTTATTGATTACGTTTCTAGTTATTCATTTAGTATTCATTATATACATGATTTGAATTCATTTGTAAACCTTTGCTACTAACCCTCACCTTTGGAAAGCTGTGGGAACCGGAGAGAGAGGCGTACATTTTGGTGAACCCGACGTGAACAAACAGCCCAAATATCTCTTGCAGACGAAGAAATGGATTGATCAGCCACGGCTGTGCGGTCGTAAATTTAAGAATCACACTTTTCTTTGAAATTTGTACTATTTCATAATTGCTGAGAGTTTACTGCAATTGTCTATATTGTGCCGCAATCGACTGGTTTAATACCGTAATTGATTGCAGGCTTCCGCAGTTCTTCTGTCTATTTCTTGTTTTCTGTCTTCTGGTATTTTTCCGCAATCGTCAGATTCGTGCCGCAATCACAAGAAATCTGTCGTAGTTGTCTGATCTGTGTCACAATCACAAGCATTTTGCCATAGTCACCAGTGCTTTACCGCAATTGACAGCAAATTGCCGTAGTTGCTCGATCCGTTCCGCAATCGATAGAACATTACCATAGTTGCAAGAATATTGCCGCAATCGTAGGAAATATTGCAAAATCAGATCTAAGTCTTCAGTCCAGCTATTTCTAAATTGACATTCTTTTTAGTTTCTATGTAGGTTTGGACCAAAGTCACCAAGGACAGAGAACAGTAAGTTTTGTAAGCATTATTCATTATTTCAAAGTTACTTATATCCTCATTTCACAAAATAATCCTTTTTGGTACTAACCTGTCTAAACAACACAAATCTAAAAGGAATTCATTTTTCGATTTGGGTCTAAAAAGAACAATGCTTGCAAAACATTTCACACCTCATATTTTGAATTTGGGCTTAAAATAGACATGAGGATTAAGAATTGAACAAAAGGCAAAAAAATCTTTCAATTTGGTGCAATAAAATTGAACAGGCAATCAACACCTACTTTGGGGCTTAAAATTGAACATTAGTGCTTGTTTGGTGGTGTATCTTAGTTTACATTTCAAAATTTGGAGCTTAATCGATTTACCTCGTGTCTTGAGTTTTGGGTGCACTTGCACAAACTGTTAGATTACAAACCTTTTTACTTTTTTAGAGAGGCCTGTCCGGGGAATGCGCTTTTTCCTCGGAGGACGACCTTAAACTGGTAAATCCTTCTGATCGGTATATAAACAAGGCGTGAACCAAAGTTCCATCTTATCTATCCAAGCTTGGGCGAGGCGTGTTGATGATAGTCTGGATCGGGTGAATATCCCTAAGGAGCTAGCGTGATCAACTAGGCTCTTAAGTGAGTCGTGCACGTACAAACCGATTGGAGAGACACCACGAACCCTTACTACAACCTTGATTAATTAGAGGCCAACCCATTTTACCTCCTAACAGATACCTTATTATAGTGCAAGGGGTTGCAGAATTTCCCCCCAAGATTCCCAACATATGTGTCCCACGGTATTTGTGTAGTGAAAGAGATCTTCACTTCACGGCAACAATACCTGGAAACAGAAAAAACACGGGCACCTACATCATGGATCTTCATGTCCTAGTAGCATGAAAATTATTGTGTGAGCTAACAGACATTCAAGCATTGGGTCTATAACATTGTATTCTGAAGCCAATTGACCTAGATTAATATGATTGTTCATTGTTAAAGACCTCGTGATAACTTGCAACTTGAA
This sequence comes from Thuja plicata, assembly GCA_018584345.1. Classification (NCBI taxonomy): domain Eukaryota; kingdom Viridiplantae; phylum Streptophyta; class Pinopsida; order Cupressales; family Cupressaceae; genus Thuja; species Thuja plicata. The sequence continues at coordinate 221,259 of MU224529.1, forward strand.
AAAGTTGTAGAGCATACACTCTTCAATCTTCATTCTTCAAAACATAGTGTCTATTGTGCTTGTTTCTTTGATCAGTTTCTGAAAATGCAAAACAAAACATCCAAACTGTCAAAATGAGTCAAAACATGTTAAAGTCTAGGGTTGTCAAAAGTCAACTATCTTGCAAATCAACCAATCATTTTACCGCAATCGGTGAAATTGTATCACATTTGACCAAATATACTATATTCCTGTTCTGACCTAAAACCTTAAAAGAATTCTTCATTTGGTGTCCAAAACTAGTGTCTATCCCAGGAAAATGTGAAGAACATTGTGTGAATCTCTAAACATTAAAGATTACCTTTTCTCTGTAAAGCATGATTATTGTCAAAAAACATTGTTAGTTCGAAAGCACAAACTCAAAATATCTTGATCTCATCATTTCAAATATCATTATCTTTTCAAATTGACTTTGTCCAAGACAAAGGTCAAAAAATCTTATCTTTTATCATCACCACTTTGAGATCAAGTTATATAAAAATCTGTCCTTAGGATTACCCTTGTCAAAAACATAACTCGGACTTTCCTTAGAAAGGATCTTCTTTGTTTGCTTTATATCACTTGTTTTAGTCACAAAACCTAGACCGCACAATGTCTTAGACACCTCATGATGGACCCTACACAAGGTCTAAAGCTAGAACTCAACCAGATGAGTCTTATATCAATCATTTCCCCGCTTGGGAGATAGAGAAAGAAAATGATCCCTTCACGAATACCAGTCCTACTCTATTCATTGAAAAGCCCCAAGGGGCAGCCTTTTTCCACGATATCATAGAGGAAGAACTAGAAGATGTGGAATAAGATGCTTATTCCATGAAGTTAGTTGATGCTATCATAGAGAGGAACCCTGAACGTTACTTGGCCATGCTTATAAATAAGGGATTCGAACTCCCTGCTGAATTCAGCGTATCAACAATATGGCCTAAAAACCCTCTCGCAGGTCAAAACACTACTCAACCACATCAGATATTACCTATTGTGTCTCCAAGCTTTCCACCTTTGATCTTGCCTACACTGACACAAACCGTATCCAATCAAACCAATGACCCAACTCAGGCCAACACATCATCTACTCAAGGCATGACAGGCTCGCAACTAAGTGCACCCATGGTCACTCGTATGCCCACACCTTTGGTCTCATGGCCAGGACAATCAAACTCTCATGCTATGCTTTCCATCTCACCAAACACAAACTATTCTGAAACATTTCCGCTACTGCAATCAAATCACACTAGTCAAGGGATCAATACTTCATGCCCGCAGGGATCTATCTCAGCAGGAACAACTTACAATCAAGGCCCACCCAAGGAAACATCTTTACCCATTCAACCCCTAAGACAACAACCCCAGCTTCAGTTGCCCATTCAACCCCCGCAACAGCAACCCCAGCTTCAGTTTCCCATTCAACCCCCGCAACAACAACCCCAGTTTCAATTGCCCATCCAACCTCAGCTGCAGCAATACCAACCACAGTTTCAATCACAACACCAAATGCATCACAACCCACCATGGGCTACTCATATGCCCTCATTCACAAATCACTCTATTGGAAATCAGTATCAAGTCCCTAGGATAAAATCCTATATTCCTACTCAAGGGACACAGAGGCACAGCCTCATACCCACCACAATACAAAGAAACATTTCTCATCAACCCCAGAGTCAAACAGATATGTTGATACAACAAATGCAAACCCTTCAAACCCAAATGATGGATATGCAAAATCAGGGGAAAACTAAATCCTATACCGCAGAGGATTTATACCCTTACCCCTTTGACTATTCTCTTCAAATGTCTCCATTCCCAAACCACTTCTCAGTGCCAAAATTTGACAAGTATAGGGGCAGTACTAACCCTATTGAGCATATACGAGAGTTCTTTTCTAGCTGCGTCGAAGTCGCTCATGACGAGACATATCTAATGCAACTTTTCCCACAAAGTTTGGCTAGACTAGCAATGGAATGGTTCTCGCATCTACCTCATGGCATTCAGTCGTGGGGAGAATTGGTTGAAAAGTTCATAGCTCACTTCCATCATAACATTGAGCACAAGGTCAGCATCAAGGACCTTTGCAACATAAAAAAAAAAGATGGAGAGTCCTTTGTGAAATTCCTACAGAGATGGAGGAACACGGAAAACCGTATAACATATGATGTGCCCGAACAAGACTTGATAGTCATGTTTGTTGACAATCTAATCCTAGACATGTCATTCACAACAAAGTTACAGTTAGCTCCAAACTTTACACAACTAATTGAAAGAGGAGTTCATTGCGAGAAGAACTTAGTCAAAAGAGGTATCCTTGCAGATCCTACACAAATGAATACAAACAAGAATGCAATGGAAAAAGATAAGTGGTGGAACAAAAACAAAAATGTCACTAGTGATGGTGTCATTGATGTGAAGACAATCAACTACACGCAACCTAAGGTGTCACTGCAAGGCGCACTTGTGGCCAACCAAAAACCCATAGCGCCCACTCAACAAGCATACACCCAAAACCAACCTCCCCCAATGCAAGCAGCTGCTATGTCAAATAGTCAACAACAAAATCAATGCAAACTATGGTTTCAATTCCAACAATGATATTTCACACCATTAGGAGAATCAATAGAATCAACTTTACATAAGTTGATGCAATCAAACACTATCACTCTCCCATAAATCAGGGACTTTGAACAAGATGAAAATAAACCAAAGTGGTATAATGACAAAGATTACTATGAGTTTCATCGGGTGAAAGGTCACAAAACAACCAACTGCTACCGATTGAAGCACACTATTCAAGATCTAATTGACACAGGGGTCATCGATGTGATGAACACTCAAAACAAATGCACCACTGATCATACCATATTCAATGATACCTTTCATGATCACAAAAAGGGAAAAACCTCTGGGTCTAGTGGATAAACCAATAAAGTTAACTTACTTATGCCAATAGTGATAATGTCATCAATTGCCTCAATCCTTCAAATAGCCATGTGGCTACAACCACTATCAGAGACCAAGGTAACAATTGTGCTATAACAACACATCGTGCTAGAGTCATCTTGCAAGGAGTACCATCCTCAGCTACTACATCATCCAACCCTATAGAAAACTCATATCCACAAACAAGCATAGTGGACCAACTAAAGCGTACACCTGCTTAGATCTCCATGTTTGACCTACTACGCATATCTCCACAACATAAACTGGCACTTGACCAAGCACTTCAAAATGCAGTTGTCTCAAGGGACATAACACCTGAAAGGTTCCAAATGATGGTCAACTATATAGCAGCTAACAAACATGCCACGTTCATAGACCATGATGTGCCACTGCATAAACCCCTGCATAATGATCCTCTACACTTACTTGTCCAGATCCACAAAAGCGTTGTTCGTAGGGTCCTTGTTGATGGTGGAGCTGGGTTAAACATTTGTACTCTAAAGTTAATCAAGCAACTGGGTTGTTTCGAATCAAGAATTGATGTCACAAGGAGGATAAATATTAGAGCCTATGATGAAGAGGAAAGTTCCTCTAAAGGTATTATCATTCTACCTATTCGCATTGGTCCTGTGGTCAAAAATACACCCTTCCAAATCTTAGACCTTGAGTTGGGATACAACATGTTACTAGGGAGACCTTGGATACATGAAATGCAAGTTGTACCATCAACATATCATCAATGTATCAAGTTCCCTCACCAAGGAGAGGAGATCATCATAGAGGGAGATCCCAATCCCTTCCAATATTGTAATGTGGTCCAAATCAGCACTGATAACCAAGTGCCATCAAACCAAGATGCAAGCATCCCATCCTCTTTAGAATCGAATCCCAAAGATGTCATACGAGCAGCAGGAAAGATAGTCATTTATCAAGATGGAAGCATCTCATCCTCCTCAAATCCAAATCTTAAAGATGTCACAGAGAAAGCAAGCAAGATATCCATCATAGATAAGGGTTGTGGTGAATACAGATATGAAGAAGCCTTTACCATCATGCACATGCCTCAAAGCCCAAGAACTCATGGCATGCGACAACATATTATTGTGATAGAAACTCTACAACTGGTTCTTTTCAGATGTCCACCCACAACCTTTGTCTGGTGAAGAGACATAGAGGAAGAGAATCCTTTTGAACAAGACATCAACACCTGGTTATATCAAGACACCCCTGAGACAATCCGACCACCACTACCTTTGGCAAACTATGGTAACGGTTACACAATGATACAAATATTTGGGTACGATGGTACAACCGGACTAGGGGCAAGGCAATAGGGAAAATATGAATTTCCTCTCCTACCAACCCAGAGAAACACAAGAGGTTTGGGCTATGGACAACAAAACACAAGTCCTCTAATTCAAGACATTCAGGTCAATCATGAGCAAATAGCAGAGATGCACCGGGGGCACAACACTGAGCATGTCCTAATAAACAACATATTAGCGCAGTTGTTTCCCGCCGAAGAGGGAACCACAGATTCCCAATTAAACCTACACTTAGCAAATGATGATAAACAAGGAAGCGAGACATCAGATGAACATTCCATTGAGACTGACTCCAATGAGCATGAGTGGAGATCCCTCCACGACTCTGAACCCTCAATCCCTTATTTTTTCCCTCGGGTGGATATTATCATAAACCTAGCAGACCTGTTTGAACAACTAACCATTACTGATCAACCCTATATAGACAAACATATCATTCATCAGACCTCAAGTGGTGTGTCCTCATCACAGTCCAGTTTCGTAGGCACCATTTCAGTCGTCCCGTTCAGTCAACCAAAGCCAAACAATAGTGAAAGTGTCTATCTTGTATACCCTAAGCTTATAGAGTGGGATAAAAAAGGACCACCTGATCTTGATTTCTTTGAAAACGAGGAGGCAATATCTCATTTCATGGGGTTAAGGGAAGGCATTCCATCAGGAGATCACAAGGCAGGACTCTCTATCAACCTAGACAGAGCAGCGTACTTTAGGGAGGAAGCTCCTCTTTCTAGTCCACAAAAGAAAAAAGAACAAAAGAGTAAAAAGCTAAAAGAAGACGTATCTTATGGAGAAAACCTCATTGAGGCACTAGAAGATGGAAAGAGAGAACTCCTCCCCTTAACAGAGGAGAAATCAGCGCTACTAGCTGAAGAGACAGAAGAAATCAACTTGGAGGATGACAAGAACCCAAAGAACATCTACTTGGTGAAATCCATCACCCCTGAGGAGAGGGAAAACTTCATTAGTTTCTTCAAGGAAAGAATGATTAATTTCACATGGTCTTACTCAGATATGCCAGGCTTAGATCTAGAATTGGTGCTACACCACCTTCCATTTCTACCAAATGCTAAACCTGTCAAACATAAGCTAAGAAAGACGCATCCTCACGTTGCATTGTTAGTCAAGGAAGAACTAAAAAAAATTGGATGCTAAATTCATCAGACCTATAACATATACAGATTGGATATCTAATCTGGTACCAGTTACGAAGCACAGTGGTCAAATATAGATTTGCACAGATTTCCAGGATCTCAATATAGCATGTCCAAAGGATGATTTTCCTTTACCAAACATCAATATAATAGTGGATCTAACTGCAGGACATGAAATGCTATCACTTATGGATGGATTCTCAGGTTACAACCAAATAAGGATAGCTCTAGAAGACCAACACAAAATGACTTTCACATGTCCTTGGGGGACATATTGTTGGAATGTCATGCCATTTGGTCTAAAGAATGTTGGAGCAACATATCAGAGGGCAATGACAACCATATTTCATGATCTCATCCACAAGACAATGGAAGATTATGTGGATGACATACTTTCCAAATCCATACTTTGAAAAGATCATCTACAGGTTTTGGGACCTATCTTTGATAGAATGGAGGAATTCAAAGTCTGACTAAATCCAAAAAAGTGTGCATTCAGTGTCACAGTGGAAAAATTACTAGGGTTCATAGTATCACACAGAGGAATAGAAGTGGATCTAGCAAAGGTCAAAGCAATAATAGAGATTCCTCCACCATTGAACCTAAGACAACTAAGAGGGTTACAAGGAAGGCTCCAATTGATAAGATGCTTCATAGCTCAACTGGTAGACAAGTGCCACCCATTCCAACATCTATTACATAAAGACATCAAGTTCATATGGACAGAGCAATGTGAATAGGCATTTCAGATATTCAAAGACTACCTTCTTAAGTCCCCTATATTGGTACCACCAGTACAAGGTAGACCATTACTTCTATATATTTCGGCGACAGAATCAGCGTTAGGGGTCCTTTTGGCACAACATGATGATGCTGGAAAGGAGAGGGCCGTCTACTATCTAAGCAAGACTTTGGTAGGATATGAGCTGAACTACACACCGATAGAGAAGTCATGCCTGGCAGTTGTTTTTGCTTCCTAGAAGCTAAGACACTACATGTTGAGTCACCAAATGAAATTGGTTTCACATATTGATCCTCTCAAGTACCACCTGAGCAAAGCAGCACTCACTGGATGGTTGGCCAACTGGGTAATGATCTTAAGCGAGTTTGACATTGAGTAAGTAGACAGAAAGGCTATCAAAGGACAAGTGATAGCAGATCAACTGGAAGAGGCACCAATTCAAGACCACCATCCTATTGTTTTAGACTTTCTGGATGAATCTATCATGACACTACAACCAGTGATCAAAGTATGGCAACTTTATTTTGATGGATCGTGTACAAACCATGGAGCAGGGGCAGGGATAGTTCTTATCACTCCAGATCATGATACAATACCAAATTCTTTCAGACTTAACTTCCAATGCACCAACAACATAGTAGAATATGAGGCATTGGTCATCGGTCTAAAGATAGCCATTCAATGGAGAATCAAGAACTTGAAAGTCTATGGTGATTCGCAGTTGGTCATTAGCCAAGTTAACAATGATTACATGACCAAAGATGAGAAGCTCATACCTTATAGAGCACAGATGGAACAACTGCACACCAAGTTTCATTACATTCTCTTTGAGCAAGTCCCAAGAGCACAGAACAAAGTGGCAAATGCGATGGCTACCATAGCATCCTTGATTGACATGCCCAGAAATGACACCAAATTCTAGTTTCTAGTGGAGCAACTCTTGGTGCCTTCACATCAGGCATCTATCACAAAATCAGCATGTGTCCTTGTTGGTCCTGAGTCCCCATGGTACCAAGATGTCTACAGCTACCTCCAAAACAATGTCTTACCACAAAACTTGTCTAGGAACCAGAGAAAAACCCTCATCCATCAAGCCTCTAGATATACTATCCTCTCAACTACTCTATATAGATGAAGTCTCGATGGAACATTACTACAATGTCTCACTTCCATGGAATCCCAGAAAGCTTTGTACGAGGTACATGAAGGAATATGTGGAACCCACGGAGGTGGAAACAACTTAGCTAAGAAAATAATCTGCATGGGATACTACTGGCCAACTATAGAGACAGATGCACACAAGCATGTTCAAAGGTGTAGACAATGTCAAATTCACGGAGATCTCATCCATGCACCACCACAGGAACTAAATCCCATTACATCACCATTACCATTTTCAATGTGGGGATTTGACCTAGTGGGAAAAATAACACCATCTTCAGCAAACGGACACAAGTATATCATAGTAGCAACGGAGTACTTTACCAAGTGGGTAGAAGCAATTCCCCTCACTTACATCACTGGAAAATAGATATCTATGTTCATACTTAACCACATCATCTGTCGATATGGAATCCCCCAAATAATCCTGATAGATCATGGTACTCCTTTCCAGAACAAGGATGCTGAAGATCTATGTGAACAGTTCTACATCAAACAAGGGTTCTCCTCATTTTACTACCCTCAAGGGAATGGACAAGCTGAAGCTACAAATAAAACAATCTTGAAGATTCTGAAGAAAATAGTAAATGAATCAAGGTGAGACTGGCATTTACAGCTCAGTCCCACATTATGGGCATACTAAACTAGTGTGAGAACACCAACGGGGGCAACTCCTTTCTCCCTAGTCTATGGAATAGAGGCGATATTACCCCTCGAAGTGGAAATCCCATCCCTAAGGATATCATTAAAGAACCTGGTTTCTGATGAAGACTATAGAGTAGCAAGGCTCAGTGAGCTAGAGTTACTAGATGAAAGAAGGCAACATGCTTTCGACCACTTACAAGGCTATCAGAATCGCCTTAGAAGGAACTACCATAAGAAGGTGAAGCCAAGAAAATTTGAGGTAGGAGACCTTGTCCTCATGGAAAATCAGAAGAATCAAGCAAAGCGAGTCAAACCTAGTAAGTTCAAACCTAACTGGCTAGGACTGTTTGTTATTATCAACTCTACTCAAAGTGGGGCATTCATACTAGCTATGCCAAAAGGAGATCAGCTCCCCGGCTACATCAATAGCATGCACCTGAAGAGGTTCTACCCATGAGGACTCTATGGTTAAGGCATTCATCTACATATTCAGAAAATACCAAAAAAATTAGAAAATACAAAAGTTACCTTGGTGAAAACCTGGCAATCAGGCGCCTTGGCGACAACAAAAAAAGCAAAAAAAGCAAAAAAATAAAGAGAAAATAGCATCACTCTCTCAGTGAAAACCTGGCAATCAGGCACTATTAAGTAGGTACCTTGGTGAAAACCTGGCAAATAGGCACCAAGTGTTCAAGTCTAGCTTCACCATCAATGAGCTCCAAAAGCTTGAGAAGGTTTCAAAGGCAAGACTGACTATCCAAAGCTATATCCACAAGCACAAAACCCCTCTGAGCACCAAGCACTTACCCATGGTTAATACTGGTCCACCAGACTAGGGGGAAATTCCAAATATCTAAAAATCCTAAAAATTGGAAAACTCATCAAAAAATCCTAAAAAAGATCAAATATCAAGAGAAAATCAATCTTCATCAAAAACATTCAAAAAATTGCAAAATCCCAAAACAATAAAACCAACTTGGTTATCTAGAGAGAAAAAGGCAAACATGCCAAATCCATCAATTGTCACAATCATAAGCTTTGTGAACAAGCATTCGTCCCATCCGACACAGTTTTATCAACTGCCAACACGATCAGAGCAATCAAATCTATCAATTGTCACAATCATGAGCTTTGCGAACAAGCATTGGGCCCATCTGACACAACTTGATCAGCTGCCAACATGATCACAACATCCAAATCAATCCAATCATTCAAAGAAAGTCACAATCATGAGCTTTGCAAACACGCATTTGGCCCATCTGACACAACATGATTAGCTTCCAAATAGATCAAAGCCAATCAAGCCTATCCAAAGAGTTGAGCCAATCAAGAGCATCCAAATGCATCGAGGAACCACACAAATGTTGACTAGGTCAGTCAAGTCAGTTAGATGTCAGTACATATTTCACAGTCATGTTCTTATGCTACTCCAGGATCCACCATGTGAGTAGAGTAGCTATGATAGATCATGACTAATTTTATTTGATTGCTGTCTGTTGAATGTTCAAATCGATTTTAGGGCCATGATGATTTAGGATAAATGCGGTAGGTGCTATCACTTATCTGGCAGCCGTGCAGTTCCACGATCTAAGCTTAACCCTGGGAAAGAATTGGACATTCCTTCTCTTTTATTTTTCTTGTTTGGTTTTATAGAATCAAGAGCTCGCAGCAACATTCAGATGGACTCTGAGTTGCTTTGGAGTTCTATCTTGGTTTCTATGGTCTTTCCCTTTATGTTGCAAACAAGAGCTCACAATGCTATCCAGATGGACTCTAGGGGCGTAGGAGTTCTATCTTGTTTGCTTGGCTTTCCCTTTTGGAAATCAAGAGCTTACAGTGTTATCTAGATGGAATCTGGAGGCATAGGAGTTCTATCTTGATTTCTTTGTTTTAGATTAATTCAGAGAACAAGTGGTATCTAGATGGTCAACATCTGGGTGCTTTTGGCTCTCTTTCTTTTCAAACAGGGAACATAGTTGAACCCAGATGGTCAATATTTGGGTACACTATGGGTCTCTTTCTATTCAATCTCTCTACTCCTTCCGCTATCAAGAGGTTGTGGGGGTATCCAGGTGGTATGTGATTTGGATCATTCAACTCTCTTTCGAAATATCAGAAAATACAAAAAAAAAAGATGCAATGATGATAATTATTGGATACAGGGGCAGCGACTTGGGACTATCATCCTTTCTATCAGATCATATCTATCCAACAAAAAGCAAAAAAAGAAACTTCTCTATCATTACATTCTATTGGATCAATCTCAGAGAACATCTATCAAAACTAACTTCTTTCTAATTAACAAATGCATTACTCAGATATTTTGTGCATAATAGATTGCATTCATTCCATTAAGTGCATCAAAAAATGAAAAAACACATGGTATTTGCATACATGACAAATCATAACATCACATGCATCCATACAACATCTCATATAAGTAGGCATTTCATTTACACCATCCTGCATAACATGTCAGTATCATAGGAAATTAAATCATCCATAAACAAATCTGCATAATAGAATCACATTGCATATACATCTCATCATCTAAACCTCTAAATCAGTAGAATCATACATATCGCAAAGTAAATCATGACACATCATATCAAAACATAACTACATCTCATGTAGATCAAAATATCTGAGTACAAATGAAAAGTCGCAAGTCTGAACACAGAAGGCAACCAACATGTGAATCATATATATATATATATATATATATATAGATTAGTGTATCAAGATACAAAAATGGTACAACTCAGCGTATACAATGAATCACTACAAAAAAGGGTACATGGAGAAAGATTAGCAAGAACTACCCCCACCCTCGCCAGGAGGGGCACGAGGGGGTGGCATATCCGAAGGCGGTCTATGAGAAGAACTAGGCGCTCCAATACCACTACTCTAGGACCACTGGGCTCAGCCCGATCTCTGGGAAGCGGTGTAGCTAGGCACTCTCTACTCTGCCAGAATTGCACCCTCATAGTGGTGTCTCCAATACTCTATCTCTCTCTGAGCCTCTCACCCAGATCTGTAGTACCTGTCAAGAATATCTCTGTGTGAAACATCCTGTACACTGTCTATAAATGAGCGAACCTCAGCTCGAGCATGTCACTCTCAAGACTCAGCTATTGTAACCTGAGCCTCTAAAGTAGTGGCACATGCATCAGATAGGGAAAGTCAGGCCTGAAGGTCCTAAACCTGTTGGGTTAGGTGCTCCACCTCTGAAGGATCATCATCCATCCCGCCCATCGCCACATCCATATCCCCCTCCTCATCTTGGCCTCCCAAACCCTCACCTCCTCTCCGTCTCACTGGCTCCTCCCCACTCTCCGAGCTCTCCCCAGTGCTACTCCTACTGCAGCCACTCCCATCCGAGGACCCTTCTCTGCACTCTACTCGTCAAGAGCCTCCACATCTACATCAGAAAGCTCAACATCCACCTCCTTAATCTCAACCCTATCCTCAACCTGGGGAGCCAAAACTTCTGCTGTTCGCCTACATACTCTATGCACCAACTGGGGTGCCTCCTCCTCTGTAGACTCCTCCTCCTCTAAAATAGAACCTAACCCAACTCGAGCCTATCCCCCACTCCTACCACCTCCCACCCTAACACCACCACCAGTACCACCAGGACCAAGATCATCCCCTCTATCATCACCTCTCCCTCATCCTCGATCTCACCAACCATCCCTTCCAGCATCCCTCCCACCTCCCCGTCCACCATCTCCACCTCCATCCCGCCCTCCCTGGCCACCACCTCTAGCTCCATCACGGCCTCCCCTAGTGCATTATACCCGTCGAGCCCTCTGCATAATAGTCCTAGGAATAGCATGTGAAACATCTATCAAGGCAATAGGACGATGCTGCAACCAATGGGCATCATACTATGGAGTAGTGCCTGCAAAAAGATAAGTCAACTATCAGTACCGGAGCAGATATATACAAGTATCAAAGTAGGATATGAGCACAAATCAAAGAGCATAAAAGAAGTACATAAGCAATCACAAAAAAGACAAAATTGGGTCAACAATAGCAGAACACCAGGTCCATGCTATAGGAAGAAGTCCTAAAAACTCAGTACGAGCAGCATCAAGTGACACTACAACACCCCAGACACGAGCGTCCCTCGATCACCGAGAAAAATAGGCATATGAATCTGAGACATCCTACTACTCACCAAACTACCATAACACCCTATCAGTGTGATGGAAATCAATCATATGCACATGGTCACTAACGCGACCAATCAGGTATCTGCGCTGTCTGCAAAAAGGAAGATGGATATCCTCACCATCCCACACAGGACAATCACGGTAGGGTCTCCAAATGAAATAAGGAATCATGTCAAGTTGTTGTTGCCAGTAAGAAAGATGACCCATATGGGTCTAAACAATCACTCCATCATACATATATACATATGGCCTATTAGCCGGGAGAGCACAGGCACCCACAGGATGACAGACAACAATATGCTCCCATGCCCAAATCTGCAATAATGTGGCACCACAACCCAGTGACTTATTATCAAGGTAAGCCACATACATCATATGAAAATGCATGTGGGCCAACATGCATGGGCCCCATGTAAAGACAGTACAATCTCAGACCATACTCTTTAAGACACTACCGAACCCTACAAAAAACCCACGCTGACGCCGATCGGGGCAAAGGATGCCACAAATCAAACTACCCAATAATGTGGATAGTCTATTTAAGCCCAATCCAAATTGAGACCATGGAACATCATAACCACCGGCCAGCCTGAGCTGATCCCTAGGCAGTCCAGTGACCTTGGTCAAAGCAGTGACACCAGTACGAGTGGAGTACTCCACCAACTCGCCTTGGATAGGGAGTTGGAGGATGCGATACACATCCTCCAAAGTCACAGTGTACTCCCCAGTGGGAAACCAGAAAGTACAAGTCTCTGAATGCCATCGCTCTACAAGAGCAGAGATCAGACCCTTGTTGGTCATGATCTTAGGCATATAGCAGATCTAATATAAACCTAGGTCACGAAGTACTGACCTCTCATCCTCTGAAATATGGAATCTGTAAACGAGTCCCGCTGGCCTGGACTCTCGAAACCGAAAAATACGCCCAGTGAACTGCAAATACAACCAAGATCACAACAAATATCAGTTTTAGTAATGTTAGAAAGTAACAAAAGCAAGAACAAGCAAAAAACAGGCAAAGAAATCAGGCAGATAGTGTCAAAAAGATAATTGCGGTAATAAACATGATCAACTGTGGTACTTTTATGCGATTGCGGCACCCAAACTACAAGTGTGGCACTCAAATAGAAATTGTGGCATTTTACATAATCAAGTGCGGCACTTTTATCAAATGTGGCACAGAACCTACAATTGCGGCAAAATCGCAGTCAATTGCGGCAAAGGTGGAATTTTTTCAAAAAAGTACAACTTTTAAAAGCAATAAATAACATAATAAATGACACGCAAAGCAAAGAAACTCACCAGATGTCCAGAGCCAGGAGGTTGATGGTAAGAACAGACCTGATCAAAAATGTGTACGACACTTGGAAGCCCTGCCATCGCTCGAAAGAAGGAAGAAAATGAGCAAAAAACAATAAACAAACTCACCAAGATGATCAGAGCTCCAATTCGCAAAGTGACAAATGAAGAGATCTCTCGGCTAATTATAGGGTTTCCAAAAACCCTAATTTCGCCCAGGAGCTCTGAATTTTCTTCACGGTCCCTTGAAACTTCAAAGGTCAATTACAGGGGCATTTTAAACTATTTTTCAGATCCGTCAACTACCCAGTTCTTCAATTTGTAGTTTCAACAAATTAACGCTTGTCTCGTGACTTTTCGCTTGAATTTGTTGAGGGGGCATAAGTACACCTACTAAATGCTGGGGCAAGCTGGGGAAAAATCAAAGAATCTTTGACACACTGCGACAAGTCACATCGCATCAAAGAGGGGCAAATGTAGACACCCTAAAATGGACAGGCTTGCGACTTTACATTAAAAACAC
>MU224529.1:235305-262026 GCA_018584345.1 Thuja plicata
CACATCGCATCAAAGAGGGGCAAATGTAGACACCCTAAAATGGACAGGCTTGCGACTTTACATTAAAAACACTAATTTTCATCTATTAATTAATGGTTCTTTAATCATTAATTAATCATCTATTTTCTTCTAAATTCATTCCTCAAATCATCTAATCCAATTTTCAAAATTAATTAAATAATTAATTTTATTTAATTAAATAGCTTTAATTGATTAATTACCATTAATTGATTAATTAAACTCAATTTCCTATAGTTTAAATTCAAATATTTAAACTTACTAATTAAATTCTTCCAATTAAATTAATTGAATTTCATCAAATAAAGCAATTCTTAATCAAAAAGAATTCAATTAGCTCACATGTTGAAAACAATTATTAAATAAATGAATTAAATACTCATTTATCTTCAAAGAGATAACTCCAATTAGATCACATGGGTTACTCCACCCATCTCTCCAGTCCACATGGGTAACTTCATCCACCTCTTCAGTTTAAAAAGGTAACTCATAATTAGCTCTTCAGTAAACCAAACTCTATCTCCTCTTAACCAAATAAAGAGGTGGAGTTTACCGAGGTCCTCTCATGTTCCTTTTGTTCTCAACCGTTTATCTCCCTATCTCTAGGATTGATCTCAACCATTCATTCCATCACCAATTCCTATATAATAAACCCTTCATAACCATTTTGGAGGATCCAGGATTTCAAGCTCTCGTGTGCCATTACTCCATTAGTTTGGTTCTAGCATTCAAGCCATCTTGCGATCACACACACATATTTCAATTATCGAATTCTTGACACTTCTCAAGTCATAGACGCTGCCCCGCCAATACTGAGCGTCAAGAACAACATTTCAGAAGGAGTAGAGAGAGACAATAGAAGCTTCAAGCATCTTGGGGTTTTCATTTATTTGTCTTCCTTTCTCTTGCTTGTACATTTTGTTTATTACGTTTCTAGTTATTTGTTTAGTAGTCATTATATACATGATTTGCATTCATTTGTAAACCTTTGCTACTAACCCTTGCCTTTGGAAAGCTGTGGGAACCATAGAGAGAAAGGCGTACAATTACATTAATGTATCCTAGTACATTTTAAGACCACTTATGACCCCTTACAACCCTTTAGGGCCCATTACCATACATTAATATATCCTAGGAGTTCTAGCATATACTACTGTATGTTGAGGGGTCCTAAGGGATCATAAGTGGTCTTATGAGGTCCTAGATTACATTAATGTGTCTTAGGACCCCTTACAACCCCTTAATGTCATATTACCATACATTAAGGTATCTTAGGAGTCCTAGGATGAATAAATGTATGTTGAGGGTTCCTAAGAGGGTATAACGGATCTTAGTATACATTTATGTAACCTAGGACCCCTTTGGAACCCTCAACATACATTAATGTATCCTAGGAGTAATAAGATACATTAATGTATGTTGAGGGGCCATAAGGGGTTATAAGTTGTCTTAAGAGGTCATAGGATACACTAATGTAACTTAGGACCCCTTAAGACCACTTATGACCCCATAGGACCACTTACCATGTATTAACGTATCACAAGAGTCCTATGATACATTAATGTATTATAAGGGGTCCTAATGGGTCATAAGTGGTCCTAAGGAGTCCTAGCATACATTAATGTATCCTACGACCCTATAAAACCCCTTTATGACCCCATGGGACACCTCATAATATATATTGTATCATAGGATTCCTATGATAGATTAATGTATGGTAAGTGGTCCTAATGGGTCGTATGGGCTCATAAGCGGTCTTAAGGAGTCCTAGGTTACATTATGACCCCTTACAACCACTTAGAGCCCCTTACCATACAATAATGTATCCTAAGAGTCATAGGATACATTAATGTATGTTGAGGGGTCCTAAGGGGTCATAAATGGTCTTAAGGGATCCTAGGTTACAATAATGTATCATAGGACCCCTTACGACCACTTATGAACCCTTACAACACCTTAATGTCCCCTTAGTATACCTTAAGGTATCCTAGGAGTCCTAGGATAAATTAATATATGTTGAGAGGTCTTAAGGGGTCCTAAGATGCATTAATGTAATCTAGGACCCCATAATACCCCTTAATACCCCATACCATACATTAATGTATCCTAGAATTCCTAAGATGCATTAATGTATGTTGAGGGGTTGTAAGGGGTCATAAGGGATTGAAAGTGCTCTTAACGGGTCCTAGGACACATTACTGTATCCTAGGCCCTTAATACCACTTATGACTCTTTAAAACCCCTTAGGACCACTTACTATAAATTAATGTATCATGGGAGTCTTTGGATACATTAATGCATGTTGAGGGGTCCTAAGGGGACATAAGTGGTCTTAGGATACATTAATATATCCTAGAACCCCATAAGACTCATTATGATCCCTTAGGACCCCTCATCATTCATTAATGTATCCTAGGACTCCTAAGATACCTTAATGTATGTTAAGGTGGTGCAAGACACCTCTTGAAGTTCCTATTTTTTCTTAAGTTTTTATAATAAGGTGAATTCTTTGGATCACCCTAGTGTGTTCATGTGTGGGTCTATTATGTAAGGTGAAGGACCCTAAGGTAAGTTATAAACCTACGGGTTCTTGAAACCATGTTAGACCATGTTAGTCCCTTTTAGTGATTTTTGAGTTTAGTTAGAAGGTTGTGTTTTAGAACCTTATAATAGGATCTTGTCATGTTTTGGACCTCTCCCACACCCTTGGAGGTTGGTAAGGTTGTAATTTTCTTAAATCAGCAATTTTGTCAAGTTTTGCCAAAAAGTTGTCTTTTTGCAAAATGTTGCATGAGCAACTTTTGTAAAATGTTGCTCGAAGAATGAAAACTCAACTATAATTGACCACACCAACTTCTTGAAACATCTGTAATGCCAAGATGATGGTATTAGATGTACTCATTCCTTCTAGGAAGGTTAGAGTTTACTATGTACGGAGCTTGATGTTCAGAGAAGGAAATAGAAGAGTTTTCTGAGTCATTTAGAAAGTGTACGACATGGTACAGATTCATCTTGTGGATCAACTTGCAAAAATTTGTGATGCTTTGAGTTACTTCAACATTCTAGTTGGTTTTTTCTTTTTTGTGAAGTTTACTAGGCCTGCTCCAAAGATGTGATCCTAACTTGTGATGTAGCACTAATATTGCTTCTCCCTAGCTTCCTCTAGGATCTCCTAGGCCAATCTCTTGACCTACTAAGGTTATTAAAAGAACCCTAGTCTCCTTATGATATTCTCACAAGAACCTAACACTTTCAACTAGTGAACACCAATAAAGTAGAATCCAAACTCTTCATGCTCTCTCCTAGACCCAAATTGAGCTTTCTTGCTCCATCTGCACAATCTGATCCAAATGAATCCCAAACACTACCATATGGAAATTTAGTCTCCAAGATTGTTAAGTGAACCAATTTTAATGTCAACAACTTTCTTTTGAAGTGAAACCCTAAACAAGTTCCAAGTTCCAAATCAATCTCACCTAAAACAAGGCTACTAGCTTTAGGCCTAATTAGGCTCCTTTTCTAAAATAACTCTTAAAACCTTCAAATAAGTATGAAAATAAACTCCATATCCTAATACCCTTTATCAATAACATAAGGATTTTCTAGGTCTTGGCTCTTAGAGGTGTGCATACAGTACCTTGTATATTCATGCCTAAAATTTAGGGTTTTAGGTTTTTGCCACTCTCTGCTCAAGAAATTAATTTCCTTGGCTAGAAAATTAGCTTACCCAAACTCATCCTTCAAGTTAGGGTTCTTTTACTGACTCTACTACCTCCCCACTTTCACTTATTAAAGCTATGAATGCTCTCAATCCTTCTAGCAAGTTCTCCAATCACTGGCGATCCCTAGCCATGCCACTCTGGCTCGCCTAGGGCATAACCTTAAAAATGGCTGCCATAAATTCCTGGGCCCCTCCTTCACTGTACACAATTTACATGGAGTCACCTTCCACAATCAAAGAGCCCGTGCAAGTGCCATGGTGGAAAATGGATCTATGACCCCATTTGTTCACAGTGCCCAATTCAGGATAGCAACAGTCAAGAAAACAAAACAATTTTAAAAAGAAACTAAAACTATTGAATTCAACAAACTAACACCACAAGTATCAACCTACATTACACAAATCAATTCTTATAGGATTTACTTCAATCCATTAAATAGTCTGATCTTTACAAAACACCAAAACTGTAACTGTATATTCAATTCACAGTCTGTATACAATATGACTTCAAAATTCCAACCCTTCCATAACCTCAAGGATGGTCTTAAATAGTTGACCAAGGCACTAGAAAATTGATTTCAGATAGTTAGGGAACTAAATTCCTCGAAGTTGCATTCTTGTCATAAATGTTGTCAATGACAACATTGACAACTTTCGCAACTTTTTGGATATGCTATCCAAACTTGGTCTAAACTTGTCCAAACTTGTCCAAACCACTAATTAGGGTGAAATAACATCAAATGGTACCTCTATCCCTTTGTTTGACTCATTTGGAAATCAAATACCCAAAACCCCCTATTGGACCTAAATGGACACAAAGGTCTCAAATGACCTAACAAGACATCCTCCTACTTCGCACTCTATATACTAGGACTCTTAGTCCTTTTATTCACCTAGTGGTCTGGCTAGAACCACTACAAGCCAAAACATAGAAGAATCCATAGGTTACATTATATCAACTAGCCCACCTAGGTGTTCCTGCACTATATTCCCCCCAAAAGGAAAAGCTATGTCACTCATGTGGACAATATATCCTCTAAGATGACCACCTTCTTGAAATATGCCTCTGCAATCTATGAGGCCTCTGACTCAGGTCTATCCTTCCACTGAATCAAATGTTCCATGCAAACCTTGTGTCTAGTAGTCTTCTTAACCTAGGAGTCCAGAACTTTTTCAGCTACCATCTAAACCTTTGGAGGTAAGACAACAACCTCATCACTGACCCCCTGACTTTTTGATTGATCTCATCCATCTTCCCTCTGAACTAGATTAAATATTGAACATTAAACACTGGAGATATGCTCAAGTCTAAAGGTAACTCCACTTTATAGGAATTTTCCCCATATTTTGTGAATATTTTGCAAGGGTCCACCCTTTTCATCTAAATCTTGGTAGGGACACCCTTCTGTAGCCTTGATTTGTTCAAGTGAACCATGAAAAACTCACCCACTTCAAACTGAACATCCTTCCTCTTCTCATCAACTTTGGCTTTCAGTTTATGTTGACTGTCTTGGATCTACTTCTTGACTTGGTCTTATATCTCTTTCATGGTATGGGTGAAGTCCTCTACATGGCCACTTCTGTACTCCATACCTCTAAGATCTCTAAGCTCACAAATACCCCTTGGGTGCATCCCATAAGCCACCTCAAATGGGCTTTTTCCTGTCATCCTATTCTTACTGTCATTGTAAGCATATTCTACTTGGGGAATGACCACATCCCAAGTCTTCCCATAATCCTTAGTTAGGCACCTCAACAGGTTACCCAACACCCTATTTACCACCTCAATTTGGCCATCAGTCCGAGGGTGGTAAGCTGAACCAAAAGATAGATTAGCTCCCAATCTTGACCACAAAGTCCTCCAAAAATGACTCATAAATTTCACATCCCTATCAGAAACTATACTCAAAGGAAGACCATGAATCCTCACAATCTCCTTAAAAAATAAATAAGCAATGTGACTAGCATCATTAGTAGTTTTTCATGGGATGAAATGCCCCATTTTACTAAATCTATCAACAACTACATAAATGCTATCATACCCCTATTTAGTCTTGGGTAAGCCTACAATAAAATCCATACTCACACACTCCCATGGCCTGTTAGGGACTGGTAGAGGCTGATACAACCCTGCATTACTCATTCCTCCTTTTTCCTTCATGCAAACAACACACTACTCCACATACTTGGTGACATATTTCACTAACTTTGGCCAATAGTAGAAACTTTGGACTAGTTCCAAGGTTTTGTCCTTACCAAAATGACCACTTAGAGAACCATTATGTTTCTCTTGTATGAGGTTCATCCTCATTGACCCTTTAGGTACACATAATTGATTTCCCTTGAGCAACAATCCATTTTGTAATGTAAAATCAGAGAACTTGCTATGAAAATGATTTTCAAAATCAACACATACCTTATAGGCTTCTCCAAAATCCTCATCTGCTTTGTAGAGATCTCTGAAACTGTCAATCCCAATGCTATTCAATTGGACTTCTTGTACTTTCAACAGTATCCTTCTTAAGGCATCTACCACCTTATTAAGTTGACCCTTCTTGTGCTTTATAGTGAAAGTGAATGCTTGCAAGTACTCCATCCAGTACTTCAAATGCCTATTTCTTAGCTTCTCTTGTGTGTTTATGTAACTATGAGCCTGATTGTCAATAAATACCACAAATTCCTTAGGCAATAGATAATGCCTCCACTTTCTCAAATATTGAACTAGAGCATATATTTCCAAATCATAAGAAGAGTATTTCTTCTTAGCCTCATTCATTTTCTCACTAAAGAAGGAAATTGGTCTGCCCTCTTGACTCAATACACCCCCTACTTTCATTCTACTAGCATGAAATTTTATGGTAAACAAATTCTCAAAGCTTGGAAATTCTAGGACTGGTTGAGTAGCCACTTGTTTCTGCAACAACTCAAAGGCTTTCCCTGCTTCTACTGTCCATCTAAACTTGGTTTTGATCCCACCCTTTATAGTATCCATGAATGGTGCACATATCCCAATGAAATTTCTAATAAACTTCCTATAAAATTGGAGAAGGCCATGAAAACTCCTTACCTCAGTGGTTGTGGTAGGTGGAGGCCAGTTTAGGATTGCAACAACTTTGTCTTTGTCCATTTTCAAAGACCCCTTGGAAACTACAAAGCCCAAGTAGACTAGTTCTGGTTTGAATAACTCACACTTCTCAAGGTTAATAGCCAATTTCTCTTCATGCAACCTTTTCAATACTGCCTCTATATGTCGAATATGCTCCTCTCTTGTCTTACTAAATATGAGTATATCATCAAGATATACCACCACAAACTTCCCTGTGAAGTCCTTGAGCACCTCATTCATGAGCCTCATGAATGTGATCGGAACATTAGAGAGGCCAAATGGCATAACAAGCCATTCATATAATCCATCAGTGGCCTTGAAGGCCATTTTCCACTCATCACCCTCCTTCACCCTGGTTTGGTGATAACCACTCTTCAAATCCAACTTTGTAAAGTACATTTCCCCTCCTAGGCAATCCATAAGATCCTCTATCCTAGGTATAGGGAATCTATACCTTATTGTGATTTTTTTATTGCCCTTGAATCTATGCAAAGCCTCCATTTTCCTCCCTTCTTGGATGCCAAAACAACTGGAACTGCACAAGGGCTAATACTCTTCTTGATCAAGCCTTGATCCAAGAGTTCTTGTACCTACCTAGCTACTTCCAAGTTTTGATCTGGAGTAAGCTTGTATGATGTTTTATTGGGCAGAGATGCCCCTGACACAAATTCTATTTGATGACTTATAACCCTCTTAGGTGGTAGGGTTGTAGGAGTACCATCACTCATAATGTCCTTGTACTTCTCAAGAAATTATTACACATCTATTGGTAATGGCTCCTTCACTAATTGTTCCTCCTCCTTAGATCTTAGCACAATGGCATAACCTTCCCCCTCATCATCCTTGATGTCATTTACAAACTCCTTACCACTGCATAACATGATATTAGGAGTTCTAGTTTGTGGCTCTTCATCCTCTAGCAAAGACTAAATTTTGAAAGTCTTCCCTCCTTTCTTGAAGGTGATGGAATTATCCTTCCCATCATATACTGCCCCATTATCAAATTTCCAAGGCCTCCCAAGTAGTAAATGGCAAGCATCCATTGGTAGGATGTCACAAAGCAATCTATCCTTGTACCCTTATATTAAGAACTCTACCCATGTTTTCTCATTAACCAACACACTTTCGCCTTTGTTGAGCCATGTCACTTTATAGGGATTCACATGCGGTGTCTTGACTAGCTTAAGTTTCACCACTGCCTCTTCTGTAATGATATTTTCAGTTGAACCAGATTCCACTATCACTTTGCAGACTTTGCCCAAGATCTTACATCTTATTCTAAATAGATCTCTCCTATGCTTGGGCTCATCTTTGATTAGATTCCTTATCAACACTCTCCTGAACATGAAATTTGCACCCATCTCTAAATCTAGATGGTCTATTTCAGGAGCTTTGACACTTGAAGTGTCCTCATGTGTATATGCTATCCTCTTGTCACTATTTTTTGTAGAAGGTTTGTCTGAATATCTATAGGTTGGATGGCCTAATTGTCCACAATAATAACATTGCATGGTTGCAAAATAAGAACTACTTCTACCTCCTCTTCCTCTGTTAGGACAACCATGATTACCCCTACCTCTGTTATAGCCTCCTCTTGAACTGCTTTCAGTTTGCTTCTTTGTCAACTTATTCTCTCCTTGTGACCTTTGTTCACTACCCCTGCCTTGGTAGCCTCCTCTTTGACCCCTTTGGTCTCTTCCTCTTCCTCTATTGTTATTTTTATTCTTGAAGCCAGAATCCCCTTTCTTCTTATCCTTTTCTTCCACTCTTATAGCCAATTGATGACACTTTTGAATTGTAGTAGGTGTCCATAGGCTAATCTCCTCTTGGATGTTCCACTTCAATCCACCCAAGTATCTAGCCACTTTGATTAACTCTTCTTCCTACAATTTAGACCTTAGATAGAATCTATGGAATTCCTCAGTATATGAGGCCACATCTAGGTCTTTATGTTTCAAGTTTTGTCTCTTCCTATGAAGCTGGATCTCATAATCCTCTGGAAGATAGTTCTCCTTCAATTTAGTTACCATGGAATTCCAATTTTCTATTGGTTGCTTTCCCATTCTTACCCTCTCATCCTGAAGGTATTTCCACCAAGTCAAGGCTGACCCCCTGAGTCTAGACCACTTTGATCTTTTGGGCTTAAGATATACCCTCACACTCGAAGTGATTCTCCATTGCTTCAATCCAGTCCATGACTATCTCAATCTCCATCTTTCATCCAAACAAGGGTATCCCTTCCAAAGCCTTTCCACTTAATGATTTTATGGATTTTAAGAAAGGTTCCTCATTCAACACTAGGTCTGGTTCTGGGATGAATTCTTCCTCTTCAATCTTTTTCTTACCCCTATTTCTGGTTTTAGCTTCAAAGTCTTTCTTCCTAGCAGCATCTGCTAGTTCTTCCATCTTTATCCTCATTTCTTCCCAGGTACTCTCAAGGAGTCTATTTTTCTCCTTTTTCTCTTCCATGTCCTTGGCTAGTTTTTCTTTTGTCACCATCTTTGTATAACAACTAGATTCAGCTTCTGACATATACCAATCTTCCCAAGTTTCTCAACTTGCTTTGATACCACTCTGATGTAGCACTAATCTTTCTTCTCCCTAGCTTCCTGTAGGGTCTCCTAGGCCAATCTCCTGACCTACTAGGGTTATTTTAAGAACCCTAGGCTCCTTAGGATCTTCTCACAAGAACCTAACACTTTCAACTAGTGAACACCAACAAAGTAGAATCCAAACACTTCATGCTCTCTCCTAGACCCAAATTGGGCTTTCTTGCTCCATCTGCACAATCTGATCCAAATGGATCCCAAACAATCCCATATGGAAATTTAGTCTCCAATATTGTTAAGTGAACCAATTTCAATGTCCACAACTTTCTTTGGAAGTGAAACCCTAAACGAGTTCCAAGTTCCAAATCAATCTCACCCAAAACAGGGCTACTAGCTTTAGGCCTAATTAGGCTCCTTTTCTACAATAACTCTTAAAAAATTCAAATAAGTATGAAAATAAAATCCATATCCTGATACCCTTTATCAATAACATAAGGATTTTCTAGGTCTTGGCTCTCAGAGGTGTCCGTACAGTACCTCCTATATTCATGCCTAAAATTCAGGGTTTTAGGTCTTTGCCATTGTCTGCTCAAGAAATGAATTTCCTTGGCTAGAAAATTATCTTACCCAAACTCATCCTCTGAGTTAGGGTTCCTTTACTGACTCGACTACCTCCCCACATTCATTGATTGAAGCTATGAATTCTTTCAATCCTTCTAGCAATCTCTGCAATCACTGGTGATCCCTGGCCATGTCACTCTGGCTCGCCTAGGGCATCACCTTAAAAATGGCTTCCATAAATTCCTGGGCCCCTCCTTCACTGTACACAATTTACATGGAGTCACCTTCCATAATCCAAGAGCCTGTGCAAGTGCGATGGTGGAAAATGGATCTATGACCCCATTTGTTCACAGTGCTTAATTCAGGACAGCGACAGTCCAAAAAATAAAAGAATTTAAACAAGCAACTAAAACTATTGAATTCAACAAACTAACACCACAAGAAATATTCTATCAACCTACATTACTCAAATAAAATCTTACAGGAGTTACTTCAATCCATTAAATATTCTGATCTTTACAAAACACCAAAACTATAACTGTATATTCAATTCACAGTCTATACACAATATGACTTCAAAATTTCAACCTTTCCATAAGCTCGAGGATGGTCTTAAATAGTTGACCAAGGCACTAGAAAACTGATTTTAGACAGTTAGGGAACTAAATTCCTCAAATTTGCATTCTTGTCATAAATGTTGTCAATGACAACATTGACAACTTTTGCAACTTTTTGGATATGCTATCCAAACTTGGTCTAAACTTGTCCAAACTTATCCAAACCACTAATTAGGGTGAAATAACATAAAATAGGACCTCTATACCTTTGTTTGACTCATTTGGCAATCAAATAACCAAAACCCCCTATTGGACCTAAATGGACACAAATGTCTCAAATGACCTAACAAGACATCCTCCTACTTAGCACTCTATATACTAGTAGTCTTAGTCCTTTTATTCACCTAGTGGTCTGGCTAGAACCACTACAAGCCAAAACATAGAAGAAGCCCTAGGTTACATTGTATCAACTAGCCCACCTAGGTGCTCCTGCACCAACTTGGGATTGAACCAACGGATATGCTTGGCCACTTAGGGAATACAAGTTAGGATCATGCTCTTTAATATTCCTAAGGCTCGGAGGCTCAGTGTTAGTTCTATGTATTTTGAGACAAAGCCCTAGGCTAATTTTCTCTATGTAATTAGCCTGGTTCTTTAGTACAGTCACATGCATGTGCAATATATGATTGGGAGGATCAAAATAATGGTGGTTATAAACTATTTTGGGGTAGAAGAAGCTATCTAAGCCCCTGTATTAATTCTGTGAACCCACCTTAGACCACTTTCTTAGCAATCCAAGCCTAACCTAGCTAATTAGGTCTGTGAGATTTGCAAGAGTTTAGTGGTGCAGGAGTGGATTGAAGTGCTAAGGATTTGGGAGGTTTCAAAACTCCATAAAGGGTGTCTAGAAACCTAATCAGATTAGTTATATCCTTTTGTAATTGAAATTTATGCTTGAAAAACCCTCTAGATAGGGCTATAAGGAATTCGAGGCCATTTAGTGTTTGACCATCCTTGGGTCTACAAGATTTAATCCATTGGTGGATTCTTTACCCTTGGGGTCTAAAATAATCCTTCCATCACCTAGGTTTGTTGGTCTAAGTCTTTGGTGAAGTTTTCTACATCTTTAGCTTGGTTTAGGGAAAGTGGCCCTAAAGGAGATATTGTGGAGAATTGGATCTTAACTTGGAGAGCTAAGTTGTGATAGAAGAAGTGAGTTGTCTTCTTAGGAAAGTCAATACACACCCTATGAAGACATTTGTGGAATTAGGGTTTCTGGATTGGGAGTTTGAAGTGATAACAAGAAGTGGGAGCCCATCTAGGTCTTCTTGTAGTGCACTTTGCATCAAGTGGTATTAGAGCCTGCTAAGACCTTAGAAGAATTGAAGAATGGGTGATAGAACGAAAGAAACTCAAGGAGAGGAAGTTCCTACTAGAATAAAAAATGTGGAGTTGGCTAAAATTTTCAGAGAACAAGTAGCCAAGAACAAGAAGATGGAGGAGGAGATAAAGAAGTTGAAGGACCTCCAAATAGAGGAGGAGGGAGAAGATTTTGAAGAAGAAGAAGAAGAAGAAGAGCACACAGAGAAGGATGAAACAAAGAAAATACCAACAGAGCAAGTCAAATTTATTGAAGCTCTTGAGAGAGTTGGAAGGAGAGATCAGAAATTAGACATTCCCATGTTTTGTGGGAAAATGGATCCTGAAGAATGCATGGATTGGATAGAAGCTTTGGAGAAATATTTTGAATGTGACAACATCTCTGAAAAATAATAAGGTGAAAGTTGCAAAATCCAAAATAAAAGGCCATGTCTTAAGTTGGTGGAATTTTCTACAAAAATGAAAGGACAGAGGAAGAGAAGAACCCTATATCAACTTGGAAAATGATGTTGGTATAAGTCAAGAAGCAGTTTATGCCAGAGGACTACGAGATCACTCTCCATAAAAAGATGCAAAATCTAAGGCAGAAGGACCTTGATGTGAGTGGATACACTGAAGAGTTTCATAGAATGACCTTGAAGGCCAAATTCCTGGAGAGTGAAAAACACAAGATGGAAAGGTACCTAAATGGACTGAAATACAATATTCAAGATGAAATGAGCTTATTCAACCCTGAATCAGTACATAAGTGTTTTCAAATGGCACTGAAAATTGAAGAAAAATAGAAGAGGAGAGGAGAACAAAATAGTAGAGGTAGAGGGAATAATTTCAGAGGCAGAGGTATGTTCAATGGCAGAGATCCATTCCAAATAATCCAAGGGGAGTTTAGTAACCATGAGTTAGAAGGAAAGCACAATAATAGAGGCAACTTCAGAGGCAGGAGATCAAATAGTAGACGGAGATTTGGTGGAAGAGGACCTAGTGTCTTCATAGGGAAATGTTTTACTTGTAATTAAATTGGACACCAGTCCTTTAGATGTCCTGAGAGGAGTGGCACCAGCAGACAAGGAGGGGATAGAAGAGTACAACTCACTCAAGAAGATGACAGTCAAAGTGTATCCTCCTATCATTCTGCAAATTCAAGACCTACAAATCTAGAACAAGGAGAATGCCTCATGGTGCAAATGACACTCCTAAGAGTACCTACTACTACACAACCACCTCAGATGAAGTCATTGTTCAGAACAAGCTACAAGGTGAACAATAACATATGCAAAGTTATAGTTGATTCTAGATCCACTGATAATATTGCATCTAGGGAGTTAGTCACTAAGTTAAAGCTGCATGTAATCCCTCATCCTTTCCCTTATAAGGCTTATTGGTTGAAAAAAGAAAAACAAACTATCATCAATGAAAATTTTTGGGTAGATTTCAAGATAGGGGAGTATAGAGACAGAGTTCTATGCGATATCACAGAGATGGATGCATGTCATTTTTTATTAGGTAGGCCTTGGTAATTTGATGTAGATGCTAAGCATGATGGAAATTCTAATGTCTATACTATAGTTAAGGATGGTGTTGAGTATGTGATGAATCCACTCCCTGACCGTGAAAAAGAAAAACATGTTACTAGCAGTGTCTTACATGTAGGAGAGAAAGAGTTCATGAAGGTACTAAAAGAGAGGGATACACCTTGTTATGCATTAGTAGTGCGGCCCAAAAAGATATCAGTGATAGAACCAAAGGTCAAGGCCCCTGCTAGGGATGTAGGCCCCAAAGAGGTCAAAGCACTATTGGACCAGTATAAGGGTATCATAGCTAAGAGTACACCAAAACCTTTTCCACCTGAAAGAGAAGTGAGTCATTGTATAGACTTCATACTAGGGGACACTCTTCCAAACAAAGAAGCATATAAGATGACCCCTAAACAAAACCAAGAGATAGCAAGGAAGATTGAAGAGTTATTATCAAAAGGTCTCATTAGGAAAAGTTTAATTCCTTGTGCTTTCCCTGTAGTCCTAGCACCCAAGAAAGAAGGCACATGGAGACTATGTATCGATTCTAGGGCCATCAATAGGATAACCATCAGATATAGGTTTCATATGCCTAGAATAGAGGATTTGATGGACTATTTAGGGGGTGCAAGTTATTACTCCATGATAGATATCAAGAGTGGTTACCATCAGATAAGAATCAGAGGTGGAGATGAATGGAAGACAACATTCAAAACCATAGAAGGCCTCTATGAATGGCTTGTAATGCCTTTTGGTCTCTCAAATGCTCCAAGCACTATTATGAGACTAATGAATGAAGTCTCGAAGTCTTTTCTTAAAAAAAAAATTGTTGTATACCTTGATGACATTTTGATCTTTAGCAGGAGCAGAGAAGAGCACCTCAAGCATTTGGAAATGGTAATGAGAAAAATCAATGAGGAATAGTTGAAGATAAATATAGAGAAGTTTGTATTCCTTCAACAAGAACTTGTGTTCTTAGGTTTTGTGATCTCCAAGAACAGTCTCAAGATGGACCTTTCCAAGGTTGAAGCCATCCACAACTGGCCACCTCCTACTACTCCTTCAAAGGTAAAGAGTTTCCATGGTTTATGTATATTTTATAGAAAATTCATCATAAATTTTAGTGGCATATGTGCTCCCATTATCAACACCATTAAAGGTGGAAGAAAATGCATATTTTCATGGAATAATGAAGCTAATGAGTCCTTTGAGTTGTTGAAGAAATTTTTTTCAGAGCAACCTATCTTAGTCCTACCAAATTTCCACAAAGTATTTACAGTGGAATGTGATGCAAGAAATAAATCCATTGGGGGAGTCTTGAGCCAAGAAGGGAGGTCAGATGCCTTTTTTAGTGAGAATCTCAATGAAGCTAAGAAAAAATACTCTAATTATTATCTTGAAATGTATGCAATGGTTCAATCACTTAGGAAATGGAGGCATTATTTGATGCCCAAGGAATTTGTAGTCTTTACTGATAACCATGCACTTAGCTTTCTGAATAGGCAAGAGAAACTTAATCATAGACATGTGAAATGGATGTAGTTCTTATAGTCATATACATTTTCTATCAAGCATAAGAAAGGGATTGTAAACAAATTTCCTGATGCCCTTAGTAGGATACACCTAACTACCTAAACCATTCAGTTGGATAGTTTTTGATTTCATGCCATGAAGGATATGTATATTATGGATGAAGATTTCAAAGAGGCTTATCAGATTTGCACTGAGATGACAGACAAATACCACACTGATTTCTCAAAGTTTATTGTGCAACATGGTATTCTTTTCAAGGGTAGCTCATTGTGTGTCCCAAAAAGATCCATGAGGGAGAACATTATCAAGGAAAAGCATTGTGGAAGCCTAGCTGGTCACTTTGGGGTGGATAAAATATTGGAGCTGGTTAGAAGGTTCTACCACTGGCCCAAATTGCAAATAGATGTTAGGAGTTTTGTGGAGAGTTGTTCAATTTGCCAACAAGCCAAAGGAAACACCTCCAATGCAAGGTTATACATTCCTTTACCCATCCCTTCAAAACCTTGGGATTGAGTAAGTATGGACTTTGTCCTAGGTCTTCCAAAGACCAAGTCTGGATTTGATAGCATTTATGTTGTATTTGATAGATTTTCAAAGATGGCACAATTCATCCCTTGTAGAACAACTCATGATGCATCTCACATAGTAGAATTTTTCTTCAGAGAAGTTGTAATACTTCATGGACTACCACTGTCAATCATATCAAATAGGGATCCTAAGTTTTTACGCCATTTTTGGAGAACAATATGGAGAAAGTTAGAAACAAATGTTTCTCTATCATCTACATATCATCCGTAGTCTTATGGGTAGACAGAAGTCATAAAAATGTCCCTTGCCAACATTTTAAGATGTCTCACACAAGAACATGGATTCAGTTGGGATACTATTATAGCACAAGTAGAATTCTGATTCAATGATTCATTCAATAGGAGTACTGATCTAACTCCATTTCAGATTGTATATGGCACTCACCCTAGAGGGGTATTGGAACTTAGAGATATCAAAGACATGGGAAAAATAAGTGCACTAGCAGAGGACTTTTCTGAAGTAATGAAGAACATCCATGACCAAGTGCAGAACAAACTCCAACATACCGTTGAGAAATGCAAAACATAGGCTGAAATAAGAGGAGAGACTTACAGTTCAAAGTGAGAGATTTGGTGATGATTCACCTCAAGAAGGAGAGACTACCCAAATAAAAATACACAAATCTTATGATGAAAAAGATTGGCCCCTTCAAGATTTTGAAGAAATGTGGCAACACTGCCTATAAGATTGATATACCTTCTCACATTGGATTATCACCTATTTTGAATGTTGTAGATATCTATGCTTACAAAGGTGATGTTAGTACTGATGATCTTGCAGGTACTCTAGAGCCTCCTACACTCCAACCACTCAAGGACATGACCCAAGCAACTCCTCCTGAGATTGAAAGCATCCTAGATAAGAGAGTGAACAAGAAAACTAGGAGAGACACTTACTATGAGTACTTAGTCAAATGGAAATCCAACCCATTGAAGATGCTACCTAGATGACCCCTGAAGACATTCAGAAGATAGGCTATCCACTTGAAGACCTCCCATCTCAAGAGACTTGAGTTACTTTTGCCATGGGGAGTATGGTGTAGGGCACCTCCTGAAGTTCCTATTTTGTGCTTAAGTGAATTTAATAATTTGAATCATTTGCATAACCCTAGTGTGTGCATGTGTGGGTCTATTATGTAAGGTGAAGGACCCTAAGGAAATTTATAAACCTATGGGTTCCTGAAACCATGTTAGACCATGTTAGTCCCTTTTAGTGATTTTTGAGTTTAGTTAGAAGGTTGTGTTTTAAGACCTTACAATAGGCTCTTGTCATGTTTTGGACCTCTCCCACACCCTTGGAGGTTGGTAAGGTTGGCATTTTCTCAAATTAGCAATTTTGTCAAGTTTTGCCAAAAAGTTGTCTTTTTACAAAATGTTGCATGAGCAACATTTGCAAAATGTTGTTCAAAGAATGCCATCTCAACTGTAACTGACCACACCAACTTATTGAAGTATATGTAATTCCAAGATGAGTATATTAGATGTTCTCATGCCTTCTAGGAAGGTTATAGTTTACTGTGTACGGAGCTTGATGTTCAGAGAAGGAAATAGAAGAGTTTTATGAGTCATTTAGACAGTGTACGGCCTAGGAAGGATTCATCTTTTGGATCCACTTGCAGAAATTTGTGATGCTTTGAGTTACTTCAACATTCCATTTGGTTTGATTTTTTTTTTTGAAGTTTCATAAGAGTTAGAGATTTTACTTACTCACTGTCTGAGAAACCAAGGTTTACTGGGCCTGCTCCAAAGATGTGATCCTAACTTGGGATTGAACCAGTGGATCTTCTCAACCACTTGGAGAATACAAGTAAGGATCATTCTATTTAAGATTTTTAAGGCTCAAAGGCTCATTATTAGTTCTATTTATTTTGAGACAAATCCCTAGGCTAATTATCTCTATGTAATTAGCTTGGTTCTTTAGTACAGTCACATGCATGTGCAATATATGATTGGGAGGATCAAAATAATGGTGGTTCTAGACTATTTTGGGGTAGAGGAAGATATCTAATCCCCTGTATTCATTCTTTGAACCCACATAAGACCACTTTCTTAGCAATCCAAGCCTAACCTAGCTAATTAGGTATGTGATCTTTACAAGAGTTTAGTGGTGCAGGAGTGGAGTGAAGTTCTAAGGCTTTGGGAGGTTTCAAAACTCCATAAAGGGTGTCTAGAAACCTAATCAGATCAGTTAGATCCTTCTATAGTTGAAACTTATGCTTGAAAAACCCTCTGGATAGGGCTACAAGGAATTCTAGGCCATCTAGTGTTTGACCATCCTTGGGTCTACAAGATTGAATCCATTGGTGGATTCTCTACCCTTAGGGTCTAAAAAAATCCTTCCATCAACTAGGTTTGTTGGTCTAAGCCTCTCATGAATTTTTCTACATCTTTAGCTTGATTTAGGGAAAGTGTCCCTAAAGGAGATATTGTAGAGAATTGGATCTTAACTTGGAGAGCTAAGTTGTGATAGAATAAGTGAGTTGGCATCTTAGGAAAGTGAATACACACCCTAGGAAGACATTTTTGGAATTAGGGTGTCTGAATTGGGAGTTTGAAGTGATAACAAGAAGTGGGAACCCATCTAGGTCTTCTTGCAGTGCACTTTGCATCATAAGGGGTCGTAAGGGGTCATAAGTGGTCTTAAGGGTTCCTAGGATACATTGATGTATAGTAAGTGGTCCTAGGATACATTTATGGAGAGAGAGAGAGAGAGAGAGAGAGAGAGAGAGAGAGAGAGAGAGAGAGAGAGAGATTCCCCTACCATCACTTTGCAAGTATTAGGATTCCAAAATTAACCAATCTCACTAGCATGGCTGGTAGCCTTAGTGAAACAACCTTCCCATTCATGGAAATATGACAAGATTTATTCCTTCCTCCTTATGAATTTTGGTTTCTTGGAATAAAGCTATATGAGCTTTTATCTTTTTTAATTTTTTCTTGATTAAGCATTGTTCATCAAGAGTTGAAAGACCCCTGAATTTCAATGATATTATCTTCATTTCTCCCCAAGGGTAGGCTTTCCTCACTTGGTCTTTTTTAGGAAATCTGAGACATTGTTAAGCCCTTTTCAATTGTTTCTTCCTCACTCTTTTGTTTGTTTGTCTTTCATCCTCTACATTTCTTTGTAGAGCCTAGGGATTTAGCTGTAGATTGACTGAGACATATTAAGTTAAATATACGAAGCTCATCATCCTTTGAAAAGTGTCATTTTACTCCCCTTCATTCGCAAGAACTTTCTCTAGTTTTTTCACTACATTTTTCCTCAGTTTCCTTCTTTGCCATCAAATCTATCTCGCCAATGGGAAACAAAATCTCCTAAATTAAGTCTCATACATTTTAATTGGAGGCCTTAGGTCATCACAACTAGAAACCTCCAAATTATTAATTTTAGGATCTACTTTTCCTTGCTCCATTCCCCCTGAGATCTCCCTGGTTTGGTTTATTTTTTCCTCCTCAATTTTCACTTTTTTTGGAGTCCATATCTCAATCTTATTTTTTGGGAGTCGACAGTTATCCTCCTTGTGAGTACTATAGTGGTATCTAAGGTGGAATATTTTATTCTCCTCCACTTCTATTTCCTAAAGAAAAATATCCTCTTCTACTTTTAATCCAATTGTTTGAAGGATCTTTATGATAGCATCCAATTTAATCTATGCATACAAATATGAGTCACTATTTGCTAAATTTGCATCATGTTGGTAAACAATTTTTTTGTTGTAAATGTTTCTTCTTATTTCCCCTTGTTGCCTTGTAAGTAGTGGAAAATGTTTACAATAGTTGGAGAGAATTTTGTAGGATAACACTCTTCCTCTACATTTGAGAGGGGCATCTCCCTCGTATGATAAAGGTATTTGGTATTTTTGAGATGTTTAGAAACAAATATGCAAGATAATGGAAAGAAAGAGAGGAACATAATCTAGTTTTTGGGATTTAACACATCTACGACAAGGTGCTAAGAGCGTGATATGATAAACTAATTCACTCATAACTTTTGAGAATACCAAATTTATCATCAATGAACATACAAAATATCAATAATAATACATAAGAACAATTTGAAACACCTCCAACAATTGCCCTTTATTTTCTTTTCTTGAACAATACTATTCAAGTTCTTTGTATCATGTCCTTTGTGAAAGAGTGGAACCCTTTTTAAAAATTGTACATTATATATATAGATATGAGTGGTGTAACCACATAGAATAACTTCCTAACTACTTTATGTAGCTACTTAGGATAACTACCTAAGGTGGTTACTTTAGGTAGCTAGTTGGGATAACTACCCAAGATAACCACTTAGGATAACTACCTGGTAGTTACTTGAGATCTTCACTTAGAATAACTATTTATAAAAACTTCCTAAAATAGTCACCCAATATAACTTCCGAAATGAGCATTTAGAATAACTAATTTTGGAACATAAGTTAGGATTTACCTAACTTTTACATTTATAAGGTCCAAACACAACTTTTGAAACAAGAATTATTAGAATCATTTCACTATTCTTCTGCACTTGTCAGTGACACCTTTGATGTATAAGTTAGAGTTGAAGATTGATCTAGTTGAGAGGAGGATTTCTCTTTGAATGCTCTGTAAATATTAACGGTAGGGACAACTAACTTGCTCTTCTGGATGACAACGTTAGTCATTCTTTTTTTATAGGTTCTCTGGCTCTTATGAATCCCACTCAATTCAAACTATAAATTTTGAGAACAGGCATCAGAATCTTTGAAGTTCACTTGTCACCAATGCTCCAGGATATATGGAGAAGATTTCATTCTAAAATTTAGATTTTATTTGATGGCAACTCATCACCAGTTTTTCTTGTTCATCCGAAGTTGATTAATTATTATTAGTTTCCACTCAATGACCTTAATATAAGACTCAGAATAATTCTCTTTCACACTCGGAATATATTTTCTCCAATAAGGATGTTAACATCCATTTTTCGTCATTTCTTTCATATCCCTCATATGTCTTTCCAAAATACGTCCTCTTTTCTGACATTTGGTAACTCCTTTTCAACAACTTCTCTCCTGACTTCTGCTTCATTGTGAACAGCTTTAGCCTTTTTGAAGAAACTAGAAGCGTTTGTTTTGATCCTTTCCACCAAGTTTTTAGCTTTATTTCCATAAGATTGATACTTATGGATATTTTCAAGAGCTCTTCTTCCAATCTCCCCTTGAGGACCTATGATGACTGACAAGTAATTGATGTTTAAAGGAAAAACTGTAGTATCCATGATATCTTTCACATAGGATGTGAGGCATTGTGCTTTCTCCTTGTATTTCTCCTTTGAAATTCTTTGTGCTAGGTTGCCTTGAAGTTGTCTTATTGAAATCATTATGAATGCATATTTCACCCTTATAAAGTGTTTATCACCCTCCCTCTAATTCTAACTATGGATAAAAGTGTTTTCCCATCCCAAAATGAACCAAACTGGTCATGTAAGAAATCATTAATGATGCTTCCCCAATCAATGAACTACTTTCCTGCTGATATGATGACAATGAAAAGGTACATCCATATCTCAACCTCTAAAGAATCTGCACTTCCCATTAGTCGATGAAGTAATACTATCAAGTTGGAAACATCATTGATAAAGATATAATGGTGAAGTGTCTTTGGAAGCTAAGACTTTCAACCCTTAAGTGTCAATAGTCAATTTTTTGCCAAATTTTTCAAACACTTCTTCTATTTTCACTAAGTACTGCAACACTTTCTATTTATTAATGTTGGTGCATTGTTCTCTATATGGTAAACTGAAGATAATTCCCATATAAATCCCATCAATTTTAGCCATTAACTCTAGCTTTTGTATTATAACCTTTCACACACTCTAACACCAAATTTTGGCACTGAACTGCTACTGGAAACCCAACTACAAGAGCTACCCACTTTCAAAAGTTCTACACGTTAGAGTTAATGGGTTTTCATGTGTAACTAATTTCTAGAAACCTTTAAGATCAATGTGGCCAAGTTTCATATCAAAGATTTCTGGTAGAGCAGTTTCTATCATGGATAATCGAATCCCTACTAGTTGTACTTCATGATGCAACCTTTGATATCAATA
Source organism: Thuja plicata (assembly GCA_018584345.1). NCBI lineage: Eukaryota > Viridiplantae > Streptophyta > Pinopsida > Cupressales > Cupressaceae > Thuja > Thuja plicata. Next base: position 256,905 of record MU224529.1, read on the forward strand.
TTTGACTGCAATATTATCGACCAATATTGAAAGGTTGTCCCACTGCTCAAAGTATGCTTTTGTATGTGTTATGTTGAAAATTTAATCTTCTTTGATTATGTTTTCACTCTTTACTCATTCCATGTAATCACCACGGGAATATTTAGATGTGTCAAGAGTGATTCATTAACTAAAAGATCTTGAGAGTTTCATTGCAAAATTTATTTTTGGACACAAACTGTAATCATAAAATGTCATCTTTATGGTTCATGATGACAACGATGGCGTCTATATGTTGATCTCTTTGAGGGAGTCTGCTCAGCAAAAATAACTTTCAATCTTTCTCAATCCATCATGTCTTCATGTGCCTGCATGATATGTTCGCCGCTTCTTGATAGAGGTGCTTACGCCTATAGTTTGCAGTTGTTTGGATATGTGAAGGCCTCCATATGTCTGCTATTTATTGTGTTCGTCCGACTATTTAGGATGCCATAATGTGGGTAGTTATGATAACTACCAAATTATGTCATATTTTCTTTGGACTCTTTGTTAAGTTTGCTAAATCTCCGATGAGAGAAAACTTCATCTTGTCGATGATTTAGCACCAAACTTCAACTTGACGAATGTATGACAATAATTGATAATATTGATGTCATCCTGTTTTTAGAAAATGTGCCAACAAACTCTCTACGAGTATCAGAGTTTTTGACAACTTCCCCAACTTTTTCATACCACCGACAACATATTTGATTTGACTTCATGTTTTATCGGAATTTTTCATAAGTTTTTGCACTTGTAGAAATTTTTATTATAATGAGATGTTTTTTTTAATTAAAACTGTAAATAGGACACTTAAACTATTACATTCCAATTTATTATTTTATTTAATAATATAATTATATTTTTTTATTTTTTTTAGAATAGTTCGTTTTCTTTGGTTGAGAGTCAAGGACTGAGGGGAATTTGAATCTGGTGGGCTCAATGAGAACCATTGAACTTCACCAGTCACCAATTCACAATTGACATATAATTACATTTGATTTTATAATATGTATGATATATATGTTATTTATAATATATATGTTTGATATATATGTTTGATTTTATAATATGTATAATATATATGTTATTTATAATATATATGTTATTTTATAATATATACATTTTTATTTTAATTAATATATATTTGTATTAATTTAGAATCTTTTTAAAATAGAATATATGAATTTAGTATGTAACATACATGTTTTTATATTCTTTATTATATACTTATATTAATTGAAAATTCTTTTGAAATAAAAGATATGGATTTAGAAACTCGCTTAGTTTATTTGAGATTTTTGCATATATTATTATTTTATAGTTATTTTTTATTCTTTATCTTTTGCATGCTTATTATGTTGGACATGCGAAAACCAAGTATCAAATTGTTTTGAACAAAGACTTAATAGCATAAATGACCACCATAAAAGGTATCCTTAAAATTAATTTAATTGATCAAAGACTATCCATGAAGGTGTTTTACTTCTTTCCCAATTTAATGACATGTTTATAAACATTATGGTTGATTTGGGAACCTACCCATTTAAGTTCACAATGTAATCATAATATTCTTTCGGATAAAGCTTTTGGTGCAATGACAATCACACTTATACAAGGGTCTGTACACTTTGGCTTCACAGGGCATGATACTTTTATTTTGTAACAACACCCAAAGATCAGATTTGTTCAATCACTGTCAAAATCAGACTTATAAGGATTCGTAAGACCATTTTTTAAAAATTATTTTCAATACACAGTGGAACAAGAATCCCTTGTTTATCAAAGGATACAAATAGACATCTAAGACAACAGTTACAAAGCCTATAAGGTCTACAGAACATAAAAAGGATCCCAAGCATAAAAATGAATACTCCAAACTCTGACTGTCCCAGTTTTAGGACTGTCTGGACAGTAACTTCAAAATCAGAGGCTAAACAATATACAATCTTTGTCCTGCAAATGGAAACGAATATTTGGTTCAATTACAACCCGCTTCAACTCCACAAATCACTTGGAACCTTTATTTATCCCTGCAATTAACAAACAATCCACCTTGTTGTTACAATCTTAAGGTTTGTCAGACAGTAAGTACATAGTAGAGACCAAAACATGGCACAATCTTTGTAACACGTTTACAAAGGAAGATTTCACATCATTTACAATCTATTTCTTTGCCTTGGATTGCTTAGAACTCTTGTTTACATCTGTAAATGATAAGAACTTTGTTTTAATAGACACAAACAAATGGAAATTACATTACAGTTGTTGCTAGGGCATCGAGTTTCTTCTAATAGATACCATCATTCAAAATGATACTTACACCAATGGAAAGGTTATTCAAGATTATATCAAATCTCAGAGTTATGGAATTTTCCAATGCTGGACTTATGAGATATTCTTCAACCTTCATCCAAACCCTTGGTGAGGAGAGTTTTGTGGCTGTTTTGAAATAATTCTTCAAACTTTCATCATACTCAATGGCTGAACATCAAACCATTTCTAAAATGAATTTAACTCGCCATACTTGAAGTTCCAATGGCTCAGAGATCAAATCCAATCAATGGCAACAAGAAATGAACGTCTGAACAGCAATAAGAATGTGTACATGGACGTTACAAATTAGAATTTTATTACTTTTTGTTCTCCCAATCACACATCTGATACCCTCGATCCAAAGAGGGTTTATATAATCTCTAAAAACCTTCCTCAACCGACTTTAACCAACTTTTAAATTAGACGTTGCTCATTAAGAAGTAAAATGACAAGTTTTTGCACAAAATTGCCAAAGTTTATCAGTCATTTTCGCAGCAAACATAACTTTCTATTGGACCCTAATTTCAATCTTTCTCAATCCATCATGCCTTCATGTGCTTGCATGATCTGTTTACCGCTTCTTGACAGTTTGTAGTCGTTTGGATATGCAAAGGCCTCCATATGTATGGCATTTATTGTGTTCATCCTACTGTTTAGGAGGCCATAATGGGGGTAGTTACTATAACTGCCATGTTATGTCATATTTTCTTCGGACTCTTTGTTAAGTTTGCTAAATCTCCGATGAGATAAAACTTCATCTTGTCGATGATTTAGCACCAAACTTGAACGTGACGACCGTATGCCAATATGTGATAACACTGATGCCTTTATGTTTTTAGAAAATGTGCCAACAAACTCTCTACGAACACCAGAGTTTTTGACAACTTCCCCAACATATTTGATTTGACTTATTTATGTTTTATCAGGATTTCAAGCCACTTTCATAAGTTTTTCATTCACTCGATGCTAATAATACACATTCTTATCGGCTTTTGAAAGGTAATTTTGAGACTTTATTGAGTAGCTGCCCAAATGCACTTGCTTGCCCAAATTTGTATCGGCATTTTGGAAAGTTTTAAATTCCCCCCCACCCCCCCTCTCTCTATTTATTAGCAAATTCTTATTATGTTGGACATGAAAAAACAAGTATCAAATTTGTTTTGAACAAAGATTTGATAGCGTAAGTGGCCACCATAAAAGGTATTTCAAATTTATATAAAAGTATAATATAGAATGGCCTTCAAATTACTTTAATTGATCAAGAAGAATATCCATGAAGCTGTTTAACCTCTTTCCCAATTTAATGATACGTTTATAAGCATTATGGCCTATTTGGGAGCCTGGCCATTTAAGTTCAAAATGTGATTATAATACTCTTTAAAGGTGAAAATATTTCATATACTTTTCACATGCTTTATTAATGTCACCCAATATTTAGAGCGCATATGTGTTCATACATTTGTATTAGGTGATCAAAACCATGAAGACTCAAATGATTGTATACTAAAAAACCCGAGGATGTACACACCTATGAGTTGACTCAAAAAATAAAGAAATTTGCATATGTGAAATTGAGAAATTTTGGGCCATATTTGAAACACAGGGTAACACATTAATGTATGTCAAGGTAACCAACAATCAATCTATTTTATCCAAACATGCCTCAAACCAATATTCAATGGGAAGATAATACATTTTTATCCAAATTGGTTTTTCATGAGACTCCAAAGGAGTAAGATCAAAATTTTGTTTCTATTGCTACATATACAAAAACCTTTGGGAATGAACTTGACGATTTCTTTCATTTTCTAGGATGCCTTAATTCATTGTCTTATTCTTTCTCAATCCAATCTTGGCCCATTAAAGCAATAAAGAATTGCAAGGTATTCCAGGAATTCTAAATATGGCTCGATCACCCCCTTATAATCAATTGTTTGTTTATCGCATTCTTCATTATTCACCTCATCTTCTTTAAAAGGATTTGCACACTCTTTCATAGGTTTAGGGTTTTCCTCCTTGTGAACATTCTACTCTTTGTGTCTTCCCTAACTTTTGTGAGTCATTCTTCTATACACACATGCACGCGTGCGCGCACGCGCACACACACACACACACACATATACATGTGTATACACACACACATATACATGTGTATACACACAGACATATATATACATAGTACACACACACACACACATATATATATATGTATATACGTATGTATGTATACATCTATATGCATACATACATATAGGTATGTATACATACCTATATGTATATATATGTATGTATGTATACATCTATATGCATACATACATATAGATATGTATACATACATATAGACATGTGTGTGTGTGTGTGTGTGTGATACCACAATAGTGGGTTACACTTTTTTGCCTAAACGGACATTGAAGTCTACATTTTCAGAAAAACATTCACATTCGGATGCATATTGTCGTTAAACTATTTGAAATTGGAATATGAAGTAAACTAGAGTCTTTTAGGATTTTTTGTCTAGATTCTAAATATTTTTTTTAATTTTTTTTTGAATTGATTTTAATGGTTTTTTTTTCTCCCACTAAAACTGCTATGTTGCTGAAAACGTCATTTTCAAAAAGGTACAATGACTTCATACAACATACCATTTTTTCTAAAATAGAAATCAATGCGCTTCTTTCAAATTTGGTTTTGTAACATCCATACGGAGGGCATGCAATTGGTTTGATGACATTATCATGATTATTGCATATTTTATGAATGTTTGAAGTAGAGTAAACCGTAATTGTGA
>MU224529.1:289293-300041 GCA_018584345.1 Thuja plicata
CCCAATTTTGTCAAATTTGGCCTTGTAGCCCTGTTTTGGGAAGTGACTAGGAAACTTAGTGAAAAGTTGAAAGAAGTGTGTTTTGAGTCTTGTAATTGTTCTTAAGGGTTATTGGAGGGGTATGATATTCAGAGCATGGATTTAGATCCTTCTTGAAGTCTGAATTGAAACCCTTAGTAATTTGGAGCAATTTGACCTTCAAGGTCTCAATAGATCAAACCTTCCACTGTTGCACTCTGCATCATATTTTGTCCTCAATCAGAATCCCATCTGATTTCTCCTTCACTCTTCATATCACACTTCACATGAAATTCCACATCACCACTACTATCTCACTCAATTCAATCCAAACTTGACCTTACATATATATGTTAATCCTTGTCAAGTCGGCCTTGATATCCTTCCAAATAAATAATAAAACTCATGTCTGTCAGTTGCATATGACTAACTATCCATAAAATATAAACCACTGTTAGTTGGCTTACACTAATTGTTTTACTCGGTCAGCACTGAAATCCTTCAATGCCCGACCAACACTGTAATGCCTGAGTGAACTCGGTTAGAACTAAGAATCACTTTGGTCATCTTCAATGACCAAGAGAGCTCTAAAGATACTGACTATGCTCAGATAGGATTATACATTTGTGTAAACATCACTATACTTGTGTAAACATCAATGAAAATACACAATTGAATAATTATCATCAACGCCATCGCTATCAAGAATTGAGCCTAACGATGACTATCTTTACCCTCAAGGACTACCTCTAAAAAAGATCTAAGCTAATCAACATATGTATGCAAGTATTTCTCAGGCTTTAAAGATCATAGACCCAAATCATCCATGTGTTTCAACGCTTATCATGCCTACTCCAAATGATACTCCATTATCCTTTCAAGAATCCCTCGTGTAGATCAACACTCCTACCTCATCCTTAGAAGTGTCTCTATGTCAAGAGAGAAATCTAAAGTGTGAAGAAATAAATATCAGTGATGATCAAGATCAAGATACCATCCATCCTTATCCAATGGTTGACCAAAGTCACATATATCAAGATTATGATGATGATTTTATCATCCCCTTCCATTTCTTCCATGAAGATATCCATCCATCTCCCAAGTAAGATCAAGATATCCTTTCCAACATCTCTAATGAGCCTATTGAAAATCAAGAGAAAGGTACCCTTTGTACACCATCTAATGATCCTTGTCAAGATCAAATCATCCCATCATCCCCTTGTCATATTCTTCCATATTCAGAAACCACCATTCCTCAAAATCCCTTGCAAAAAAATATATCCCCTCAAGCTTTAGCTACTCCTATCAAAATTGATTCTATCAAAGCTACTCATGCACCTATTGATATAAAGATGAATTCTAAAGATAAGATCCTTGATCATGCAACTCTCTATAAATATGTTGATATCCCTTCCAGACCTTATCTCCCTCCATTTAAACATAAGCATAAACCTTCACTATCCTCCAAGTCTATTCTTGGTCCCTATATCCCAAAGCTAAAACCATCAAACCTTCCATCTATATTGGGTCCTTATATCCCTCCATCCACCATGCCTATCACTACTAGCTTGTCATCCACTTACCCTATCCTCTATCAAGATCAAAAAAGACATGCATCCTTTAAATATCCCTATCAACCCATCCATATGAACCAGCCATATAAGCCCTAGTTATCCACATCTCCCAAGTCTTCTGAAAGCAATTTGGATGTACAACGAAAAAAATCAGAAATACAAGAATCCACTTGCATATGAAGATTACTATGTCCATTATAATGGACATGTGATTACAAATAAAAAATAAATATCCAAGAGACCACAAAGGTCCATTGAGAAAATAATTATACCAAAGCAAATATGGGTTCCTAAATCCATCATGGAAGAATTGCGTTCTACATCTAAGAAAAGATTAAAATCAAAGAAAAATTGGGTTCCTAAATCAATCATGGAAGAACTACATTCTAAATCATCCAAAAGCAAAGGAAAGTCAAAAGCTATGTGGATTCCCAAGTTTCTTCTAAAGGGACTTGGATACAAAAGGAAAATCAAACGTTATGTGGATTCCCAAGTGTCTCTTAAAGTTCTTGAACAAAAATGAAAAGTCAGAGTAGTCATCCCGGCTTCCACTTCATCTCCATCTAAACATCTCCCATATTCTAACTCTATTTTGGGTCCTCTTGTCCCAAAATCCATTACCCTGAATACTTCACCCCCTTCTCCATCCATCTTGGGTCATCATGTACCAAGATCCATATCCACTCTTCCATCAAAGTCTCAAGATATTTGATCCATGTTTCCTCCATTCGTCCACTACCCTTCAAGGGGTGTGTCAATGTTGATCTTATCACCATTTCCATATACCTCTACACAAATCTTTTAATACCCTATCCAATATTCCACACCTATCTCCTACCCATCCATCTCATATCCTTCCATTCCTCTTATCTAATCCATCACATAAATCCTTGGCTACCATCTTCCTTATCCTCCATATCAATCTTCCCTACCACCACCTTATCAACATATTTGAGAATAATTTCAGAGGCCTTGGCCCATCATAGCATATCCTTTAAAGGAGAACTATCCAAAGAGAAAGAAGCTTAAGTTCCTCCATAAAATCAAAATTACAAAAAAAAAAAGTGCCTTGGTGAAAACCTGGTAAACAGGTGCCTTGGAAGCAAAAGTAAAGATAAATCAACTCATCCTATGTTGAAAATCACTTCTTGTGGTGCCTTGGATAAGTACCATGATGAAAACCTAGCAAATAGGTGTCATGCATAACTCCTCCTACTTTCACTCTTCACTTGGGGGAAAGTTCCTTCCATCTCATCTTATCCATCATATCCAACTAGCCCATGAGCATTCATGTTCCTTCTATTGATCTTGACAAGGTTGAACCTATCCATGAGTATCATGTATCTTGACATCCATTAATCCCAAAACATCCACTTATACCTCCATCACCCCTTATCCCAAATCAATCCCATCACTATCATATCCAATTGACACCTTGCTCTTGATCTAAGTGAAGAACGAAAAAATGCAAAATTGTTTCTCAAAAAAAAAAAAATTCTTGACTTGTCCATTCCTTTGGAATACATGTTTTTCATGACATCTGGTCATCATCCTATATGCTATCCAACACCACTCCATGAGCCTACATTGTGATATTTTTTTTTTCCCTAGCTTGGTTAATCTTGAGAAGACTGTCCCTAAGGATTGCATTCACCCTCTTCATCCATCATTGTATTTTTGCCTCATCCATAAGCTTTCTAATCCATCTGTAATGACCTCTACCTTGCTAGACATTTAGGACAAACCAATGTGATCTTGCTTGAGAATGAGTAATCTCTAAATAATCTAAAAATTGGAAAAAGACCTGAAAAAAGATCATCCTAGTGAAAACCTAGCAATAGGTGCCTTGATGCATCAATAAATAAAAAATGAAAAAATACAAAAATTTTGAAAAAGAAACAAAAAGGATGGCGACATAGAGATGCTTACCAGGTTTTCAATGATCCCATCATCAAGAAAGACCCCATCGCTTGGGGCATCTCAGCTTCATCGCATCACATCAAGTTGAGATTATCATAAATCAAAAACAACCCAACCAATTGCCTTATACAGTGATGGATACACTCAAAACCAGATAGATTTATCTTACATGAGTCATTCATTTCTGAAACCAGGCACATTGATCAAATTGGCTTCATCGCTTCAAATCAAGTCAATTTCTGCTAAATAGCATCTCTGCCAAGTAGGTGAAAATTTGATAAATAGATGCCTCTTGTACTCAGTGCTCCATATATCAATGCTCAGTCTTGTCATCAATCCTTTGCTTCAGTTTGTACATATCTTTCAGTCACTTTCGTGACACTTTGGTTCTTCTGAGAACCCTCCTGGCTTGAAACTGATCCAGATTCATAACCTGGGGAAATCAAATCGGCTTTGTCCTCAAAGCATGAGTCAAGTCAGTCATCACAATCTAAGTTTCTACTAGGGGCATGGGTCCCCAATCAGATCACATATTTGGATTACGCCAGAGTTAGTAATATTTGTTGGAGATTTTCTTCTATGCAAATAGTTGACTGTATGTTTGTCATTGATGACAACATATAGTATACAGCAGTGAATTGTATTCACCTTTCAGTATGGATATGAGGAAGCCTTGTTCGGTTGTTTTTCATTTTCAGACATAGTTACTATACCATGTACATATACATAGATTCAGATGTGCAGTAACAGTTGAGTTATGTTACTCTGTTTACCAGACACAGTTTCAAAAGAGTGTTCTCAGAAAACCGACAATAATTTTATTGATTCTTCAGTTGCATCTATCCATGGGATATGCTTATTTAGATTCATGTTTAGTTATGAGTCTAAGATAATTAACCAAAGGCACTAATCGTGTTTCATCTGAAGCATGACTTTTGGGTAATTTTGGTGGAGCCGACTATGTGAAGTGATGCGTCTATTCAGTTTGAGTTGCTCAATTCTAATCATGTTGCATGCTTGGTTTGGCTGACTAAAGAAGCATTGAAGGGATTCCTAAAGCCGAAAAAGATCATATATTTTGGATAAAATACTTATAGTAGTTCATTTGAAGATCACCAAGTATGAATGATAAGAAAAGAGACAGAAAAAGGATAGAACAAAAAGCTTATTGTTTTGGGACAGTAAAGTCGTTTCATTCATCAGATAAAGATCTATGTGAAGAGGTAGAGAGTATATACAATTCATTGGAAATTATCAAGACAGTAGGTCTACTCAAATAGTTCATTATCAGATATAGTGTATATTTTATTTACTGAAGGTTGTAGCCTTCATCATATTAGCAGTGAGCTTTTGGACAGTGAGTCCTCACCCCTAACAGGGTTATTTGTAAAAGACTCCTAACAGGGTCTGACCCTTAACCAGGTCACTATACTTATTGCATTTTAAAGAAAAAATCCTAATTGGGTTGTAAGATCTTCTAATGGGGATTATTATACTCAAGTATAGTTCTTTGTGGGTGCTAATTCCCACTGGGGTTTTTACCTAGTTTGGTTTCCCCATAACCAAAATTGTGGTGTTCTATTTTGTGCTATCTTAAATGTGTATGTGCTTATGATATTCTGTAATTAATTAGAGAAAAGAATTTAACTTGCTGATAACTGATTCACCCCCCCTCTCATTTATCCCTTGGGACTATTCCAACAATTAGTATCAAATCCAAGTGCCTTGGAGAGAAAGCCTAACAACTTAAGGTAGATCAAATGGCGTACTTTAGGAAAGAGAATCCTAAGTTTGATGGAGAGAATTGTCTTGACTGGAAGAAAAAAATGATAACACATCTTCAGTGCATTGGTTTTGAGATTTATGAGATTGCTACTCATGAAATAGATGTTCCCACCTTGAAGGACCTTGCAGAAGAATATTATACCAATAAACAAAAGGAAGTATTCACCCAAAATGCAATTTCATAAGAAGCCCTAATAAGTTCCCTATCTGACAGTGAATTTTCTAAGATCAAGAAGGCAGAAAAAGCATATTCAATTTGGAAATACCTAGAAGACATGTTTAAAGGAGAGATCCAAGCCAAGAATGCACACAGAAAGACATGGAAGAAAAGATACAACAATTTAGAGATGCTACCTGAAGAAAACATCAGAGCTTACAATTAGAGGATTAATGAAGTAGTCTCAGGAATCAGGAACAATGGTGGAGAAATTTCAGAGGATTATATAATGGACAAACTAATGACCACATTGACAGCAGATTATGAAAGAAAGATAAACATCTTGGATGAAACCATGCAATTCTCAAAGGACTTCAAAAGAGAAACCTTGATTAGTAAAATATCAACATTTGAGATATCAAGATTGAAGATAGAACCTAAAATGGAAACAGCTTTCAAAGCCTTGGTCCATGGTAAGAAATCCTTAAACATCAATAGTAATGTTGAGAAAGAAGAAGTTGACATAGAACTAGAAGAAATCATTGATATGATAGTTAAGAAGGAAAGAAAAGGTAAAGGAAAATATGAAGGACAACTACCATTCAAATTTTTTTCATGTAACAAAGTTGGCCACTTTGCATCCAAGTGTCCTACAAGAGTCAAGAAGTACAGATCAGATTACAAACCCAAATATACTAAGGAATGCTATCATGTTGAGGATGGTGTAACTGATGATGACTTAGGAGAAGATGAAATTGGATTTGTTGAAATTAAGGATAATGAAAAAATGATTGATCAAATAGAAATTGAAGATGAAAATAAAGCACAAGAATTGGCTTTAGTATCACAAGCTAACATCATAACAGACTGGATCATAGATAGCGGGTGTTCACATCACATGACAGGAGACAGAGAGATATTTTTACATCTAGACAAGTACAAAGGTGGCATGGTCAGATTTGGAGATAATACTCCTAAACCTATCATAGGTAGAGGATCTATCACCTTAGATGGAAACAACAAGACAGATGATGTTCTTTATGTTGATGGTTTGCATCATAACTTACTAAGTGTTGGACAATTGCTAGATAAAGGATATCAGTTGGAATTCAAAAACAACAGATGTATTATCAACAACAAAGAAGGAGACATGATTGCATCAGGCTCAAAAACCAAAGGTAATTTTTTTCAGCTTAACTCTAAAGTAAGTTGTTTTGTTGCAAAAGTGGATGATAGTTGGCTATGGCACAAGAGACTTTGTCATATCAATTTTGACAACATAGTGAAGATAAGTAATGTAAACCCAGTAAGAGACCTTCCTAGTATTGCAAGACCAGTTGATACTATGTGTGGGGAATGTGTGATGGGAAAGCATGCGAGGACCTCATTCAGAAGAAAACATAACTCTACAGAGAAGAAATTAGATCTAATACATACAGACCTATGTGGACCTACTCAAACAAGATCTTACTACGGTGAAAGGTATTTTATTTTGTTTGTTGATGATTTCTCCAGGATGATGTGGGTTGTATTCTTGAAAGACAAATCTGAATCTTTTGAGAAGTTCAAAATATTCAAAGCTAAAGTTTAAAATGAATCTAGATTAAAGATAAAATGTTTGAGATCTGATAGAGGAGGAGAATTCACCTCTGATAATTTTCTTGAGTACTACAAAGAACATGGGTTCAAAAGACAACTAAGTGCTCCCAGAACCCCTCAACAAAATGGAATTGCAGAATGGAGAAACAGGATAATACTTGACACAACGCACGCTATCATGAGTGAAGGAAAATTTGCACACACCTATTGGAGAGATGCAGTCAATACAGCAATCTATACTATCAACAAAATTCAATTAAGACCAGGTGCAGACAAAACATCTTATGAAATTTGGTTTGGTAATGTACCTACAGTAAAATACTTCAAAATCTTTGGAAGCAAGTGCTACATCAAGAGAGATGATGGTGTTGGAAAATTTGATGCTAGAAGCAATGAAGGTATTTTTCTTGGTTACTCTACTAAGAGAAAAGCTTATAGGTGTTTTAATTTAAGGTTGAAGAAAATCATTGAGAGTGCACATGTGAAGATTGATGAGAAGTTCATCATTCAAGAAAGATATTATGAATATGCACCTATGATTGAAGATGAACCTAGATCTATCAATAAGGATACATTTATTGAAGAAATGTTTGACTGTATTGATGTATCATGCAATAACCCTGAACCAAGTCAAGAAGAATCACAGATTACAGATGAAAGTGTCACACCTAAAATCTTAAAATACACATCTAAATACCACTCTAAAGAAGATATCATTGGAGATCAAAGCAGTAAATTCTTGAAAAGATCCATAGAAAAAGGTTCAACCATTGATGAAGAGGTATGCTTACTTTCACAGATTGAACCCTTAAGTTTTGAAGATGCGTGCAATGATTCAGATTGGCAAAGTGAAATGCAAGAAGAATTAGATCAAATAATAAAGAATGACACATGGGAATTGGTCCCTAGACCTTGTGACAAGAATGTGATTGGAGCTAAGTGGATATTCAGAAACAAAATGAATGAAGATGGGACAGTGATAAGAAATAAAGAAAGATTGGTGTGTAAAGGATATGCGCAAAGAGAAGGAATTGACTATTCTGATACATTTTCCCCTGTGAGCATACTGGAAGCTATAAATTTATTTTTATCCTATGAAATATTCAAGAACTTCAAAGTATATTAGATGGATGTCAAGTCAGCCTTCCTGAATGGTGACTTGAAGGAAGAATTCTAAATAGAGCATCCTGAAGGATTCAAACTTTTAGACAAACTAGACATGGTATGAATACTAAAGAAAGCCCTTTATGGACTTAAACAGGCCCCAAAAGCATGGTATGAAAGACTTGATGGTTACTTGACAAAGATTGGATTTAAAAAGGGAGCAACTGACTGCAACTTATTCATCAGAGAAACAACTGAAGGATTACTACGTGTTGCTATCTTTGTTGATGACATTATTTTTGGAGGTAATGAGAAGATTGGTGCAGAATTTGCAAAAGAGATGCAGAGTGAATTTGAAATGAGCATGATTGGACCTATCAAATACTTTTTGGGATTAAATGTAAAACAAACAGACAAAGGCATATTCATAAATCAGTCTAAATATGTAAAAGATATATTGAAGACATTCAAGATGGAAGACTGTAAGCCAGTACGCACTCCTATGATAACAAGAAGCAAGCTTTCTAAAGATGATGACTCCACAGTAGTTGACAAGACAATATACAAGTATATGATTAGAAATCTCATATATCTCACTCAATCTAGGCCTGATATTTCTAATGCAGTTGGCATTGTTGGAAGATTTGCAGCTGAACCTAAATAAAACCACTTAATGGAAATAAAAAGAATATTCAGATACTTAAAGGGAACTATAGACTATGGTTTATGGTATCCTAACTCAGAGAATGTACAACTTCATGTGTATACTGATGCTAATTGGGTAGGTTGTGTTGATGACAGAAAGAGTACCTCAAAAGGAGCATTATTCCTTGGAGACAAATTGGTCACCTAGACAAGAAAAAAGCAAAATTGTATTTCTCAGTCAACAGCTGAAGTAGAATATGTAGCAGCAGCATTGACTTGTTCTACAATTGTATGTATCAAACAGATGATAAAAGACTTTGGAATTCAGATTGATTATCCTATTATTATTCACTGTGATAACACTAGCACTATCAATATGTCAAAGAACCTTGTGAAGCATGCAAAGACAAAACACATTGAAATAAAATATCATTTTCTAAGAGAAAAATTTATAGACAAAGAAGTAAAGTTGGATTATGTAAGAACTAAAGAACAATTAGTGGATGTTTTTACAAAGCCTTTATCAAAAGATACTTTTGAGTATCTCAGGGAGAAGCTGGGAGTAATCCCTTTCCTGAGTCTGCTTAAAATGTGCAGCAAAAGCATCAGTCCTTGGTGACTGATGAATGGTTGACTACTCTACTTCTATAGTAGTACCTGTGCTTAATAGTATTTGGCACCCTTTCCCATTGATTTCAAAGGGGGAGTATATAGTAAGGGGGAGCATATACATTGGGGGAGTATATAGTCATGAAAATAAAAACACAATCAGAGGAGCTACAGCAGTGAAGAGGAACCTTTGATGAGGATATTGAGAAGATTGTAAAAAAGAAGGAAGACACATTTGGATTGATGGTGTTTTTAATCATATGTTGCCATCAATGTCAAAGGGGGAGATTGTTGGAGATTTTCTTCTGTGCAAATAGTTGACTGTATGTTTTTCATTGATGACAACATATAGTATATAGCAGTGAACTGTATTCACCTTTCAATATGGATATGAGGAAGCCTTGAATGGTTTTTTATGTTTTAGACATAGTTACTATACCATGTACATACATGCAGATTCATATGTGCAGTAACAGTTGAGTTATGTTACTCTATTTACTAGACACAGTTTCAAAAGAGTGTTCTCAGAAAGCTGACAATAATTTTATTGATTCTTTAGTTCTGTCTATCCATGGGATATGCATGTTCAGATTCATGTTTAGTTATGATTCTAAGATAATTAACCAAAGGCGCTAATCATGTTTCATCTGAAGCATGACGTTTGGGTAATTTTGGTGGAGCCGACTATGTGAAGTGATGCATCTATTCAGTTTGAGTTGTGCGGTTCTAATTATGTTGTGTGCTTGGTTTGGCCAACTAAAGAAGCATTGAAGGAATTACTAAAGCTGACAAAGATCATATCTTTTGGATAAGATACTTATAGTAGTTCATTTAAAGATCACCAAGTGTGAATGATAAGAAAAGAGACAGAAAAAGGATAGAACAAAATGCTAATTGTTTTGGGACAGTAAATCCATTTTATTCATCAGATAAAGATCTATGTGAAGAGGCAAAGAGTATATACAATTCATTACAAATAATCAAGATAGCAGGTCTACTCAAACAATTCATTATCAAATATAGTGTATATCTATTTTACTGAAGGTTCTAGCCTTCATCATATTAGCAATGAGCTTTTGAACAGTGAGTCCTCACCCCTAACAAGGTTATTTGTAAAAGAATCCTAACAGGGTCTGACCCTTAACCAGGTCACTGTACTTATTTCATTGTAAAGAAAAATTCCTAATAGCGTTGTAAGATCTTTTAACAAGGATTATTATACTCAAGTACAGTTCTTTGTGGGTGCTAATTCCCACCAGGGTTTTTACCTAGTTTGGTTTCCCCGTAACCAAAATTGTGGTGTTCTATTTTGTGTTATCTTAAATGTGTATGTGCTT
>MU224529.1:300091-311926 GCA_018584345.1 Thuja plicata
AATTTAACTTTTTGATAACTGATTCACCCCCCCCCCTCTCATTTATCCCTTGGGACTATTCCAACAATCTTGTCATTTCTAAAGGACAACTCGCTACTGATGCAAACAGGTGTTTCTCAACACCATGATCAAAAGTTTTTCTAAACACTATCTTTGGATGCATATGTGTTTCTTAACACACCTTGGATATCAAAAATTTAAACAATATATCGATAATAATAAAACATGTCGCACTCACAAGAACAATGATGTTTCTCAACACCTCCTACATATACACATCCAAAAACTTTGAAACTGGCTGAAGTATGTTGAACTTCTATTTTTATGTTGTGTGTTCTCATTGATTTTTTGTCAATTTTTTCTTTTTCTACATCCCTCTATCCTATTTACTTGCATGCCAAGGTGAGGTCAGAACTATCTCCTTGATTGTTATTGCTCTACTTGTTTACTCAAGATTGTTCTCATGGTTATCTTGGCATTGAATGCCTTGATACTGGTATACTCTTTCACCATCAAGTAGAAACAACGTTTAGGTCATCTCAGCTTTTGTGCCCTAATGCTTACATTAGCTTCTCATATCTTATCCAATGAAAGTCATATTCATATTCTTATGGTCGCAGTGGCACTAGTAAGGATTGTATCGACTCCGATGTTCCAAAAATGCTCGATGATGAAAATTTTCAACGTTAAAGGTTCAGTGACTACACCTTAGGTTACATTCATGTTATTCTTGCATCTGCATCTGCATTTGCATGGTGTTGAAATCTGCATAATATCAATATCTATCTACAATGTGAAGGATTTGATGTTCTTATCAATCAATCTTCATTTCTTCATGTGGTCAGTTGTGCATGAAATGACACCCCTGACTAATTCGACTGTCCTTATTCCATTTTCAGGATTAAAATCAAAATCTGATGTTTGAATTTTTTAGTCAACTACAACTGACCACTTGTACAACCAATGGAAATCTCTCACACTTTTCTTCCAATCAATCCTTGTATCATACTTTTGGTTAATCTTGGTCAAAAAAGACCTCCCATCAAGTACACCTTTTGTCCTAACCGCTTGGGACCTATTTCTCATCAAATCAGCTTCTTCTTGTATCATGTTATCAATCAAATTGCATCTCATCACTGGGGCACCTAGCCATATTTCAATTTTTCTCCCGAGGGGGCAGGATCAAGACATAAGTATTCCAGTGATCACATACTCAATCAAAACCCCATCTCTCGGGGCATCTCAGCTTCATCACATCAAATCAAGTTGAGATCATCTTAAAATCAAAGGCATCCTAATCAATGGTCTTTTACAGTGGTGAATACACTCGAAACCAGACAAGATCAGTCTTATACAGGCAATTCATTATTGAAACCAGATACATTGATCAAATTGGTTTCATCGTTTCAAATCAAGTCAATTTTCTTGCTAATGAAATCTCTTAACGGTAATCAATTTCATTGCTTCAAATCAAACTAGTTATTTGTTCAAACCAATCAAAAGGTTTAAGAGTTCTTGACAGATATTCAGTTTCATCACTTCAAATCAAATTGAGTATTATGTTTATATCTTTTGATTGATCTTCGTCCAATCAAGCTCAAAGTTTATCTTCTTCTTAAAAAGAATGGTTTCATCGCTTCAAATAAAAATATTATGGGTCTTCTCACTAACAGGTCTTTGAATCAATGCACTGATCACACATCAATTCAAAGAGGGGAAAATTTAATCACATAAAAAGGTCATCTAAACCCTAGACCCCCAATCTCAACAATTAATCAAGAAACCATGATCTTGATAAACCCTAAGTCCTAAATCAAATAGGCAATTCATCAACCTATTAATTTCTAGCTAATCTGACCTAAACCCTCGGTTCTAATTGATCATCGTACTTAATTAATTAATTAATTCCTAAAAATACAATATATTGGAAAATAAACCTTATGTTAATTATTTAATGGATATTCTGATATATTAATTAAATAAAATTAAAACTTTGTCAAATAAATCAAAGAAGGGAATTAAATTAATTAATAAAAACAAATATGCATTCAAAATCATTTAAATTATTAAAAATGCATATGACATCATCAAATTGAGGTAACTAATTATCAAATTGGAAACAATCAAATTCCACTCAGTTCATTTATTCTCCACTATTTATCATTTTGGAAACATTTCAGTTAATTGAAAATTGATTTTGGAAGTTTCCAAAATTACTGATCAGTCAGTTCAGTCAACTGACTCTTTCGACCAATCAAATTGCTTGCACATGGAAAGTGCTTCCTCAAATCGAATTTGAGCCACTCTTTTATTTCAATCTCGACCATTGATTCGAGAGAGATTTCTATAAAAGAGAGCTTCTTTTCCTTCACAAAGACCCCTAACTTTTTCTATCGTTATTATGTTGCATTTTATTTTCAAGCATTTTTCATTTTAATAGCTTTTATTTACTTAGCTTTGTTTACTTTTGTTTAAGCATTCAAACAATCTGATCTTAGAGCACATTTGATTTTGGGTTTTAAAATGAATATTACACATTTCATTTGGTTCTTCTAAAATGAATCTCTAATTAGCTTGGATTAACAACAATCTGCATCTTGCATTTATCATTTATATCATTTAGCTATAGCTTTAAAATCCTTCATTTAGAACAATGTGTAGTCACTAGAATTTGCGATGACCTGAGAGAAAAGTCCATACTCCTGTCTACTAGAAGGAAATGAACTACTGTCAGTTAGCTTAGGATGTTTTTAATATTCTGATTTATTTATTTTCTAACCCGCTAACCACTTAATGGATCATTGAAGTGTGTATTTTTGCAGCTGCAGGTGAAGACCCAAATTCACGCATACACCATCTTCTTAATTGGAGATTCAATCCTTGTTCATCTTCCATCATATCCAATAACTTGGTAGCCTCTTTGAGAATGGTCCTGAAAGGTTTCAAAATAGCTCTAATGATTCTCTCTCCCAGTTGCTCATAATATACCTTCCAGTTTGTACATGCCTATACAAAAGAATGTGTCGTCCCTTTTGGAAATTCTTGGGTAGCCTTCTTTTTTAAGACAACATGTAATGAGGCTTCTGGACAACTTGGTTTGATGGGACCCAACACTTTAAAATGGATTTTGTTAATGCCTCATCATGCCGAGTTAGTGATTTTATCTTTTCTTTATCTTGTCCATAAAGATGAGAGCATGCTTCAGCCCTAGACCAGCCAATGTTTTGCTCCCTTCTCTTGTAGGCTCCCCTAAATCAACTTGATCAAAATTTTAATCCTCTAGGGTTAAATCTGTCTGGGTGGTATTGGTTGCAGGGAATGCCACTTGTGCTTCCTTGTGGCCCTTTTTATCCTAAGTGATGTAGGACATTGTCCTTGTGGGCACACTAGCCTCTGCTTGGTGGAAGGCTTGACCTAGGAAGGACATGTCTATATCCTCTTCTTCTTTTGTATAGACTCTCTTCCTAGGTTGAATCTCTTTAGTAAACCATGTTGGTTTAGTAAAGGCAATAAGATGCTCGTAAGGAGAAATATGCAATACTGAGGTGATCCCTCCTGTACCTTAGACTTCCATCTCCTCCTGGGACTCCTTTTTTTTTTTTAATGCTTCTTGAAGTTCCATGCTCTCTACTTCATGTACCTCTTCTTCTAAAGTTTCATCTTTCTCTCCCAAAGTGGCATCTTGGACCTCATCTTCTACTTGTTCTAGTTGAGTACCTCTTCCCTTGTGGGTTTGGTTTCATCTTGGGTTTTCTCCACATCTTTCAAAAGAATTTTCACTATTTTGGCCTGAAAACTTGTTACCCACTTTTTCTTTGTTCGAAAGGATTGTACTGTTCCTACAACCAAAGGTATTTGGGAATTTGGGCCCTAAGAGGATATGGGAACAAAGGGTGGAGGATTAGGAGTAGGAATTGAAGGTAGAGGAGCAGGAGTGGGAAGTGAAGGCGGAGGAGTGGATATTGGAAATGGAGGTGGAGTGGAAGTATGAAATGAAGGTGGAGTGGAAGTCTGAGTATCTATAGGATCTGATCCTTTATCTACATCCTTATATTTTTGGTATCTTTAACAGACTCTTCCTAGGTTGTTTTTGAGGTTTAAGCAGTGGAGGAGCCCAAAATAGCTTGTACCTCTACCTCTTTGTCTATGGCTTCAAAATATAATTTGGAGGAAAGTGTTTTGGTGTCCCCTTCCTTGCTTGTATCTATTTCTATGAGTGGTATTTTCAATATGGGATTAGTGAACTAAGACGGGGCTAGAGTAAGGATAACTAGAGGGATAGGGGGTACCTTCCCTTCCACATTAACTTTCATTGAATGATCCAATGCATCCATCCCTTGATCCTCAAACCCTATGAGATTCTAGAAGTCAGACATAAGGAATCCATCAAGACCAAGGGAATCTTGGGTGTTTCCTTGTTCTTCCTGTGTCTTTTCTTCTCCATAAATGGGGACATCCTTTTCCAGGCCTTTCTTTTTTGAGATAGCAGTCCTTGACCTTATTATTTTCACTAAGGGTGCATCCTCCTCTTCTCCTCCTTCCTCTTATAGTTCCTCTAGCAGAGTTTCTAACTACGGGGATGTGAAGGCTCTCTACCACTTATACACTTTCTTTCTCTCTCCTAAGGTGACCAGAGGTTCTTTAGTCTATACATTAGGAGATTGACTAGTTGTGGGGATATTTTCTTAGGTTGCTTGTGCTTTATCTAAAGGTGGGGATATGTCACCAATCATTCTTGTCTTATGTGGTTTATGCTTAGGATTGGGGTCGTACACCACTGAGCATTCATGCTCATACACTATTCCTGATTTCTATGGGGCTACCTTCTTGAACTGAGGTACTTCTGCCCTTTCTCCTCATACATTATCCACTTTGGGTGGTGGGTTTAACTATGGTTTCATTGGCATGGGATCCATTTGGAAGGGCCTTTTGATCCAATATTTAGTGGCTTTAACCATGTGTCTAGCCTTGAATTCAATGTTATCATTCTCATCTTTATCTATCTTACAATTCAAGATAGGTCTTGTCTATACCTTATCTTTATTATTCAGGGGGTCAATTACCTCATCCATCTCCTTTTCCCATGCCTTGGGTGGAATTTTGATCTCTAGGGTAGCTTGTGCTAAAACTAGGGATATTCTGCAATAATCTAGAACTCTAACTTCATAATCATCCACACAATTCATCCAGTGGTCCTCCAAGTGAGGCTCATGAATGTAGTGCTTGCCCATGATGTAGCTATAGGTACCAATGGGATCAAACCTTGGTCTAACCCCTTATTTTAGGGAATTTAATGGGTATTAATCCCATTCAAATTCAATAGACTTGTACACCTTCATATCTTGTAGGGTGTATGGGCCAATTGAAATGGGAAATTCCCAGTTGTGCTTCTTCTTGTGTTTAATATGCTCATAAGCATCAAGGAGCTATCTGGAAATCTCTATGATAATTACCCAATCAAAAGGGTATCTAGGAAGTTTCTTTGGGACAAGGGTGCACCCAGCCACTCTAATATAGGTGAAGGTTCTAAGAAGGCCCCTATGACCCTTACCTTAGTGGTTGCCTCTTTTGATAGTCTCTTTGTAGAATATCCCTCAATTGAGTAGATGATTGCAAAGATAAATGCATCATTAATGATACTATAATATGGGTTGTCTTCATTCATAGTTTCTTTCCTTATAAGTTGGGGATATACTATGAAGGGCCATGCATTTGGTTTCCCAAAAGCTCCATGTTTTACCAATCCCAAGAACTCTGCCCTTGCTACTAATAAATACACCATGTATGATTTCATGTAGAACTTGGGGTTGTGCTTTACTAAAATTAATTGTTCATCTAGGTTATCACTCAAGATGGTGGCCTAATTGAGCATGGCCCTTC
The DNA here is from genome assembly GCA_018584345.1 of Thuja plicata. Lineage (NCBI taxonomy): Eukaryota > Viridiplantae > Streptophyta > Pinopsida > Cupressales > Cupressaceae > Thuja > Thuja plicata. The sequence continues at coordinate 305,972 of MU224529.1, forward strand.
ACCCCTTGATCTTCTCAATTAGTATGATCATCCAATTTTCAAGATAGATAGACTGGGGAAATCTGTACAATCTGCTAAACATTGTGATAGCTGCCTGGATATCATCCTTCAAGTATCCTATCCTCGTATCTATCTTTTCAAGATTTTTATTTGGGAGGGATTGGATCAGGTATTCTTGGTTCACTATGTTATAGGCCTCCAAGGTTTTATTCTTGAACCAATCTAAGTCATTGGTGATTGATAAATCATAATATCTATTGATTCCCTTCGGAAGGTGGAAGACATCTTTGATGTTATCAGGCTGGAGGTCCAAGAAATTTTATCCAGATATATTTCCACTACCTTCTCATCTAGTACATAGTGGTGTGCCAGGGTCATAATCAAGTCTAAGGATAAAACTAAGATTGGGTGTGTGGCTACATTCACTAGACTTTACAGTACTAGGGCAGTGCAATCAGATGACCTCCCACTAGGTTTGGCACATTTTATTAGGAACTCATTCCAATCGAAATTTCCAATGTCGGTGTTAGTAACCTCATTATGGTGGTTTCTAATCTTTGAAGGCATGGGGTGCCCTTTGAATAGGTACTTCATGGGTGATCCAATGATCCTTTTTAGCATTCCTGCAAGAAAACATGCAAACATCAGTACTTATTGAAAACAACTATTTAGAGAAAAGCGTAAAATATAAACTAAAACTCTAAGGGTTAGTAGCAGTTGCTCAAAACCATCCAGAGTCATTCTATTGCATTTTCATCTACTCAAACTTGTGGAAACCGAAGACAAGACCATATTGAAAAAGGTTGAAACTATGAAGAAGAGGTTTGAATAGGGGTTGGGCGATGTTTTTTGGCAAGTCAGACTGTGAAGGTGTGAAAGGCTCTCGAAGTGTGAAAGTGCGATGGTGCAAAATGATGGAAAATGGATTAGGTGAAAAGAGTGGAGGTTTGGACTTGTGGAGGTGTAGGATGTTTCAAAGTGTGATGATGCGAAACTCCAAAAGTTTGAAGGTTGATCCTGCCTTCAATGTTTTGGCCTTCGGTGATGAGCTAGGTTGCAAAATGCCAAAACTGTAAAATTCCAAAAACACCGAGGGTCATTCTGGACTTAGTCAAATTTGTTCTTCTACTTGATCTAACTCTGGTGAGATGAATTTAGGCCTTTGAAGGCCAAAAGTCTCACAACTAACATGACACAAGAAAAAACTAAAAAATAAACAAACAAAAAACAAAACCATACGAGGATAGACCCGATGACCTGAGGCTAAAAACCTTAAGCGAGCTTCACAAAAGGGAGCTCAAAAAAAAAGGGAGGAAAAGAATGACAAAGAAAGACAAAAACAAAACAAGCAAAGGAAAAAAAATCCTAAACCTAATGGTGAGTCCGAGAGACCAACCTTCTAGGAGAGAGTGAAGGAGGAAGACTATGCAAAAAATGAGAATGAGTAATACGGTCTAGGGTAAGGAGCACAATGATCAAGAAGTACACACTGAAGAATTAGATTGCGAGAAATTGAGGAGGTGGAGGAAAAAAATGAGAAGTGAATAAAAAATGGGTGGCATTGCTTTTATAGCCCCGCATTTAATGAGGTGACATCATGCTGAATTTGGTGTTTTGGAGGCCGAAATACCAAATTCATGACCCTCATATATTTCAGTGTTTCAGTGGCCAAAACACTGAAGATTTCTATTGGAGGTCAAGAGACCCCGCAAGCCCGAAGGCCCAAAATAGAGAAAGGTCAAAAGGACTTAGCTTTTCTTCAAAAGGACCCCGAGAAAGTATCCAAAAGGATAGGGGGGTAAAAAAAAAGGACAAGAAATGGGGTCCCCGTTTCCAAAGAGCCATAAAATGGGGGTTGTGCTTTGGAGCCACAACAAATAGCCTCGACAAAAAGGGAGGAATGACTAAGGTATTTCTTCATCAGCAAAACCCTTTTGGAAACTAAATTTGCAATGATTCAAACACAAAGATCCATCTGTTGAAACATTCTTTCATTAACTCCCAAGATGGAAGTCTTCAACTGCATCTTCCTATGTGTGTACATTGTGGGTTCATTTCTTTTCTTTTGAAAGAGATGACTCAGATGATCCTCAGCTATCTCTATCATTTTCAACGTTTAACAAGGGCTTCTTGGAAAGAGCTTTGTTTCCAGTCAGGCATCCATAGCCCCCAAAAAAATTTCCTAGAGTCTCAATCTAAGCTTTCTCTACTGTCGACTAGACGTCCATAGCCTTAGTAGAGGTTGCTAGATTCACCCCTCATTGTTGCAAGATGGTATTTGGAGTTTATGAGGTATGTGGAGAATTTTTGGAAATAGTTACTTTTTTTACTAGTATCCAGAATGGGCCAGTCATGGCTTTGAGTGGGTTGTTCTTCAAACACATATTCTTTTATTTCTTTGATAAACTTGAGTAGTGCTTAAGCCATGTCACTTAGGTTTTGAGATCGTGGTCTCCATTTTATCTACCATTGTTTGAATGATTCATCAACTTCTCTATCTTTCTCCCTTCCCTCTTCTCTTCTTCTTTTAATACTCTCTCATGTCAAAAAAAGGGTTATGGGATCGGTGGGTACCCAATTCAACATGCTAGTGCTGGTTGTGGTTGAAAACCACCCAAGAGACCAATGTTCTTAGGTGTTACTTTAGTGTATCTTGTGACTAGGATGATCTATGTTGGACATCTCCTTGATTTTTGATGGAAGATACCACCACTTTTGACCTCTGAGAATGATCCTTGCATCATACATTTCCTTAGATATTTTGCCTAATAAATACCTCTCCTCCCTCTTTCAAGGACCACTTGGGATGGACCCAAAATAGACTAACCCAAGACAAGAAAACAACAAGCCCCAACAAAGAACAAGAAAGGCGGAAACAACGAAGAAGAAAAAGGAAAAGAAAAGGGACAAAAATTATAATACACGAGACGAAGAGGCAATCCTCTTCTAAGAACCAAAATAATGTTTGAGGAATTTCTCATTCACTAGAAATGGGACCAGCTCCTAAAGTAGTGATCCTAAAGGTGTTTTCTCCCAAGATTTCTAATATCTTATAGGGCCCTATCCACAGTTTCTAAAATTTGGTTTGGCTACCTGACTTTTCTTTTGCCTTATCCCATATGAGGACAAGGTCAGAGGTCCTGAAGGCTTTAATGGTGGACCTCTTGTCAAACCACCCCTTAACAAAGGCTTGATTCTTTGATACGTATTCCAAGACTGTAGTCCTTTTCTCTTCAAGATTGAGGAGGCTCATGAGTTGAACCTACACCCGGTCTTCACCTTTGACATACTGGTCCATAAATCTCAAGATTTGTATTTTCAAGTTCATACGGAAGATTGGTTGGAAGACATATACTTGTTGGTAGGGGGATTTTCCCAAGGCATTCTTAATCCTCACCTGATCATTCCATAAAGCATATTTTAGTTGCATGTGCTAGTTCTTGGGATTGGCATCTAGGAGGTGTTTGATCACTGTTGTCAGGTTTTTGTTTGTAAATTCTGCTACACCATTTCCTTGTGAGTAATAGTTAGAAGAGAACTTTAGAATTACTTGATTTTCAAAATCCCATTATGTGAGAGTAGCATAGGAGAAAGAGGGGGCATTGTCACATACCAGATAAAATTGTATCTCAAACCTGGTTATGATGTGCTCCTCCAAGAATTTTGTTGTCGCTTTAGTGGTACATTTTTTAGTGCCTGCGCCTCTTTCCAGCATGTGCAGTAATAGGTGGTTGTCAAAATGAACTTGTGACCTACAAAATAAGGTGGGTTAATCATTCCAACAAAATCTAATCCCCATTGGGAAAATGAGTGTACTTCATACACTGGTTGCAAGGGCATTATCAGGTTCTTCTCTTGGGTTGCGCTCATTTAGCAAGTATGGCATGACCTCACATGTTAGTTGGTGTCTCTAAATATTTTTGGCCAGTAGTCTCCTTCTCTCAGGATTTGGTGAGTGTTTTCTTTAGAGGACTCATGGCCCATTCCATATTTGTCATGGAAATCAACTAGGACCTGGGTCGCTTCGATCTTGTCCATACACCTCAGGTACAAACCATCATAGTTGCATTTGTTTAACTGACCATTTTTTAGCATGTAAGAGTTACTCTTAAGTTTCAGGGATCTTCTTTGTGATCCATTCATCCCTTCTGGACAATGGTTCTACAACAAGTAGTAGAATATATCTTGATACCATATATCTGAAATCACCCCCTGATTAGTGTAGGTATGGCATACCAGACCTTATTATATTTCAAAGATGAGCTTTGTGAGGCCCTCGCCTCTCACCAGTTTCATCAGCTGAATTTCAAGGTTGAATTCTTATAGGATTGCCATCCACTTCCCCCTTTGTTCACCCAATTCATTTTGCATAAGAAAGGATTTCACTACAGCATCTATGACTATTCTGAACACTTTTCTCCTTAGAATATAGTGTCACAAATTCTTTACTACTTTGACCAAGGTGAAGGACTATTTTTCTAGATTTGGGTATCTGACCTCAGCATTCTTAAGGGGGAAACTCATAAACACTATTGGCCTCTCATTTTTTCCATCCTTCTTTTGTGTGAGGATTCATGTGCATGAATATTCAAAAGAAAAAGAATACACCTTAATTGCTAAGGTGTAATCCAGGATAAAAATGATAGGGGCCATGAAAATTGTGGTTTTTATCTCTTCAAATGACTTCTTCACTTGGGCGATCCCCTCAATTTTGGCATCCTTTTTAGCATATCGTTCAGTGGCTTTACTATTTTTCCAAAACCACTGATCAATTTTCTCACAAATTTTATCTTTCCAAAGAAAAATTTCAATTCTTTTTGGTTATGGGGTGGTGTTAGTTTTAGAATAGCTTACACTTGCTCAGGGTCTATCACTATCCTTGCTTCAAATATTATGTGCCCGAATAGTTTGCCTTCATTGACCCCAAACACACACTTTTTTGGATTGCGGGAGATCCCATACCTCCTACACCTTTGGAGGACCATCCTTAGGTCACTTATGTGGTATTTTTGTTGTTTGGAGAATAGTGTGAGTTCATCCATATAAATAATGATGTATTTTACCATTAAACCTTTGAACGCAGTGTCCATTGCCCTTTGGAAAGTAGCTCGAGCGTTAATTAAACTAAATGACATCCGTTGATAGGAAAGAGTTCCCCATTTTTTGGTGAATGTCATTTTCAACCTATCCTCCTCTTGTACCATCACCTAATTATAGCCAAAGTAGCCATCTATGAAGGACATTATTTGGGACCCGTTTACCACTTGCAACACCTCGTCAAGAGATTGTTGGAGATTTGATTCTGAGAAGTTGATTGATTGTATGTTTGTCATTCATGACAACATATAATACATAGTAGTAATTCTATATGTACTTATCAGAATGATCATATGAAGATTGCATGGATAGATACATGTTGTTGACATGTTTATTATGTTACGTTCATACATGCAGACCCAAATATGATGTTTTAGTAAAGTTATGTAATTCTGTTATTGGCAGTTATAGTTCTGGACGTGTAACAGTTTAGGGCTGACGTATATCACATGTTTCCTGAGTTGCGCCTATCTTCTGTATATGCATGTGTATATTCATGATTATTTATGATTTGATGATATTAATCCAAAGGTGCCAATCATGTTTCAAGAAGATTGCAAAGTTATAGTTAAATTGGTGAAGCCGACTTAGTGAAGCGTCACGTCTATTTGATTTATACGTGAGTAGTTGTAACAATGCTTGCATTCTTAGTAGAGTTAAAAAGGATGTTATGAATAGTTTTCTTATAGGTCCCATGTTCTCATACTATGAGGAAGATACTTATAGCAAGTCAAAGGTGACACACTAAGTGTGAATGATACGAAAAGATAAGAAAGATGTACAGAGAAGATTATCAGAGTTGGTTCATTCATCAAGAGTCTATGTGAAGAAGAAGTGAAAGATTGCAATACACTGGAA
>MU224529.1:346555-375769 GCA_018584345.1 Thuja plicata
CCCACCCCAGTTTTACTTTCTATTTGGAAGGTTTCTGGGTCACCAAATCTTTGTGTTATGTGTTATGAATGATTATATTTTCATGCTTGCAGTAGATTAGATGAATGAGTGGTCAAAGTATATACATATGCAGAAATGTTTTAAATTTTTCAGAGTTACTGATTCACCCCTCCCCTCTCACTAAGTTGGTTAGTCTTGATTATTTCCAACATGTATCTCTTTGTCTATCCTATTTTTTGTACTTAGTCATTTTATCTTCTAAGTTATCTTTGACAGAAACTTAGTATGACTTTGTTGCCATGATTGACAACACAAAATAAGTCATGATTCCTTAGGAAGTCAACTTTCCAACAATATCTTCTTCTTTTTTAATGCTTTCATCATGCTTTACCTCTTCACTCTTATCTTTTTCTTCACCCTTTCTCAATGTATCTTTTGTTTTGTTATCTGCTTCTTTGTTCTGTTCATTAGACACTTCTTGCTGAGTGTCGGTTGCATCTTTCATTTCTGTATCTATATCCCTTTGAGTATTGGATGCATCTTTATTTTCATCATTACCCATGTCCTTGGGTATATCATCAGCTTTCTTAGATGATTTTTCCTGACTTGATTCAATATCAATAGCATCGATTAATATATTCATGTTTGTCGGTGTATTGACTGTTGCAGTGTTAATAGTTGAATTATGTCCATCGGTATTTCCCTATGCAATATTTATATCTTCATCTTTTTTTAATTCTAGTGTAGGGTCTTTTCATGTAGTGTCATTGACAATGTTTTCTAACCATGATTCATCATTTATATCATCAACTAAATTACATTTTACTTTCAAGTCATCCTTGGTAACTTCTTCATCTTTACTCAAGTAAATGTGAATTGGACTTGGTGGATTTTGACTCTCTTCACTTTGAGTGTGGTCAAGAGTAGTGTCTGGCCATTCTTCATCTACAATATTAGTATCTTTAGGGCCTTGTGGATCACTCTCTTCTTTATCCATTTCAATAGATGATTCATCTTGTATATCTTTGATGGTGATTGGTTCTTTCTCTGGGATAGCTTCCTTAGTGGGATTTTTGAGTATCTTGCACCACTTCTTAATGCTATTCTGATCAAGATCAATTAGCTTTCCCTTGAGAAACTCATATGCTCTCATTTTTGGTGAGAACTCTTTTTCATACTTCTTCATCATCTCAGCAATTTCTTCCTTTGTTGAATTAGGAGGCATAAGAGTAACAAGCACTCTTTCTCTTATCTCCTTTTCTCGATGTAGTGCAAATGTCCATCTAGCTAATAATCTCTCTGACAGTTATTTGGGAACATCATATTTTGAGAATTGTAGCGGAACATAGTGATGTTTGGACATTTTAACAATTATTTCTTCTTCAATCTTATTTTGATCCTTTGTACTAAATTTTAACCATTTCCTTATGTTAGGATCAGCAATAGATTGGGATTCTAAGATGTTGTTGCATATTTTCTCAATTGTTGTTGGAACCAAAAGTTCCTTTTCCTTTTGTATTTCTACATCAGCTTCATCCATAGCTGAGTCTTCTAGATCCTCTCTAGTTCTATTCATGTTCCTCCTTTTGGTCTGTACTTTTGGAGGGGTTGGTTTTCTCTTGTATATCCTCACTTTTCCATTTGGTAATGGTGAAGGAGTTGACTCTTTTGTAGTCTAGATTCTTTTTCTTGAAGTGGTTGTAGTTCTTGCTTTCTTGGGTGTAGGAGGAGGTGAAGAATCTGACTGTGTACCTTCTGACTTATTCTCTTCTTCTTCATCACTGATAGGTGACTATCCTTCAGTTAGTTCCTCCTCACCCTCTGTTTCCTCTTCACCTTCCTTTTCTTCTTCACCTTCAGAAGATACATTCAATTTCTTTTTCAATTTCTTCACCATTCTTCTTAACTATTTTATAGCTTTCTTAACAACAAGATTTGTTTTAATCTTTTGTTTGACCTCTTCATAGGTGCCAAATCTTGCTTGTTTTTTGTCAATTGGTTCATTTAATAGTGCCTCAGTGTACTCATTGGCTTGTCCTATTTTGATTTCATATTCTAACCGTGAAAGCCATGACTTCCTAGGTATTACTACTTGGATATACGTGAAATCAGTATCTACCATGAAACATATATTCTCTCTGTGTTCCTTTATCAAATTTTCAGGAATCCTTGTTCTAGTTTGCAACATTTCCTTAATGTTTTTGAAATACTCATGCATTACATTATCAAAATTTGTTCCTAGTGATTCTATGAATTCACCTATCTGAATAGTTATAGGTCTTCTTGTGTCCCATAAAACTTTTCCTATTGAAGGAAAGTATTCTTCAAAGTAAAATAATATGCACATTATGAGGGAACCAAACTTACAAGTCTTTGTTCTTGAAGATCTGATAGTGCACATGTTCTCCTCCAGTTGATGTAACAGGATCTCTACAAGATCCATCTTCTTTCCTTGTTTGATGATTTTGTATGTTGTGCTCATTGCAGTGCTTGATATGCAATTCATTCTTCTTGCTTGCAAGATTTTATATCCTATCACACATGCACAAAACTTGAGTTCTACGTCGGTGATAGTGTTGACCTTGAGAACTCTTTTGTCTGATTTAGCACCAGTTAGTTTTTCCACTTCCTTCAGGGATGGGTGCTTGTGAGCTTGTGGTTTATCGGTCGTAGGATAACCAATAATTGCATGAATAACATCCTTTGTTATTGGTTTTGGCTTATTAAGACATAGAGTCTTGTTGTGCATTCTGTTGAGAATAATGTTTATACATTCTGTTTTGAAAACTTTCAGAAAATGCAGTGCATTCATGATTCCTTTCACTTCCAGATGCTTATTCTCTTCTTTGAGGTTTCCAGCTTCATCACATAGTGCCTTGTAGGCATTATCTAGGTCTAGATCTCCTATTTCCAAGATCTTGCAGTGTATATAGGACCTTACATCCTCTACCAGCAAAACCCTAGGTGGGATTCTGGAGAATGCTCCGGAATCATCAGGTTGTGATGCTATTGCTGGGTGCAACTTTTATTTGGGTTCAACACAAGAGCCTCTTCTGAAAAGTTTGAATGTTTTCTTCTTATCTTCCTTAATCTTTTCAACTCTAGAAGTCGATGCCATCACATTGCAGAAATTTAGGGTTTCTCATAAATAAAATAGTGTGATCGATGAATGTGGTTACTTACTGAATCTCTATGATTGCCTATGAATCCTCTTAGAAGTGTTGAGTCTTTGCTGAGGTTGCTCTTCAATTTGCTCCTTAATCACTCCGCTCTGCTCAAAAATTGCAAGTGCAAAAATGAGGTCACCCATAAGGATTTTATAACTTTTGTGCCCTAAGTTGTCATTAATGCTCACCAACTTGTCAGTATACAAAGACTGAGTTCATCAATAGAGGCATTCATAACATCTTTGGTGTCTGTGCAAATCATCGGGGTCGCTAGCAGCTTTGGTGACTTCACCAATGATGGTCGATAAAGTGGTGAAGACAGCTTTCATTGCCTCAAGGTTCACCGATGTCCATCGGTTTACACTTAGCAACTTGGCATTTGTGTAATGACCGATACATTTTGGTAAGTAGTGCTAACTTTTCTGTGTGTGTTCACCGATGCGGATTTGTACCCAATAACCGATGGTTGATTTTCAACAATATTTTACAAGTGACAATATGGTGCATCTTTAATAATGCTAATTTGTCTATATGATCAATATGTAATGGAATCAATGCATAATATAATTTTTCATAATGCAGTTCCATACTTACTTGTGCATTTTAGTTGGATGTAGTGATGCCACCAGATCCGTTGGATAGGGTGTCATCATTTGTATTGATTTTTCCAGCACCTTCAATGTTTGTGTCTTTTACCCACATCTTGTTTCTCATTCTCTTGATGTCATCAATGGTATTTCCATTGGGATGAGTACTTGTATATGTCCGTCGGTCTTTGCAATCTTTTATCACATGTCCAACCTTATGATAGTGCAAACATGCCATACCTGGATTGGTCCAACCTCTTGACCTTCTGGTCCAGTTTCTCATATAGTTGGCAACAATATGACCATACCTTCCACATGTTGTGTAGTTTACCCATGTGTTATAGTCACAAACATATGAGGTACCGACTCTGGTCAGTTTGTAGCTATTATCAATTTATTTTGGTGTCCAGGACTTGTTCTTTTTCCAGCACTCCTCATGTGTATGCCCATTCATCTTGCAGGTAGACAGTACTTGTCCATGTAGGTTTTCCTTTTTGGATTTGTCACTTTAGATATGTATTCATGTGCCTTGTGTCCTTTCTTTTGACATTTATAACAATTACCAATGAAAGTAGATTGTGCTTGAGGAATACCTTTCATTTTTCTTCTGCAAATGTTTGAGGTGTGGCCAGGTTTTCCACAATGATTGCATGACAGCTTCTTGGATCTTGGGGTTGTGAAAGCATTCCTTTGATCTAGTTTATTAGAAGATTCACCATTCTTTTTGTACCCTAATCCTGTGTAGTTGTTGACTCTTATCTGTCCATCAAGAAAATCATCCATCCTTTTGTTGCTATCTTCAGCTTTCTTGATCAATTCATTGTGTTGATTATGGACTTTGATTTCATGCTTCAATTTTTCATTCTCTTCTCTTAGCTCACCAATAGACTTTATTCTTTCAATGATTTTTGTATTTAGTCTATTTGCCTCTTGACTCATAAGAATAATCTGATTGGTAATCTCATGGTGATGCTCAGTAAGTCTTTGAATCTCTGATTCTTTTTCTTGTAGCTTCTCTATTATTTTCCTCCTATCATCAATAGCCAATGTTATTTTATTTTCAGATTTTCTTGCATCATTCATGAAATCAATCATTTTCATCATTTGAGTCTCTTGACCAATTTGCCGCATTCTCAATTGCTCGGTTAGATGTTGATTGGCCTCATGTAGACTTGTGATCTTTTCATCTGATTGGTCTGATGCTTTACTTGATGTTGATTCTGCTAAACCAAAGTAATCTTGTATTTTTTATTCTTTTTAGTCCTTCTCATTCAGCCTAGTTGTCATAATCTTTCTTTCATCAAGAATTTTTCTTAAGTTGATTCTGGCCTCTTTATACTGCTCATAGTTTATCTGCATCTGTATTTTCTCATTCTCAATAGTCTTATCTAGTATGTAATTTTCCATTGCTCTAATCTTTTCTCTTAAGTCTTTAAGATTTTTCAAGAAAGAGACTTAGCTCTGATACTAGTTGTTGGAATTATATTGGAATGATGTACTAAGAGGGGAGGGGTGAATCAGTACCTCTAAAACTTTTCTTGGATATCCCATTAACCCTTAGTCATCAGTTTGTAAATTATCTTCTCTAACTATTCATCTTTCTTTATGTATATGCAATCATAACATAAGTTATTTAATATGTAATCATACAAGAAACATTCATGAAAATAGATAACACATAACACAAGATATGATATCGCAGAAAACTCCTGTTAGGAAGTAAAAAATGTGATGGGGATTGTTACCCACAAGAATTCACTATCTACAGATAAGAAGGGACAGTAAAGGCTTACAATTGGTCACTTCTGATGACCTACCCTATTAGGATTATTACAGTGGAGACCTGTTAAGATCTACTTTGTTTGAAGCTTTAGCAACACTGTTAAGTGTGCACTCTGTTAAGAGATTTGTAAAGAACTGTTAAGTCGACCTTCTACAAAAGGATTTTAGATGTGATGCACTTGTTAGAATGCAACTACATAAGTCTTTGATCTGATGATGTATGCAATCTCTAATTGCTGATAACAGATCAAATAAAGCTTCCTATGTATGAGTAATCATCTTTTCATGATTGAATAATACCTTTCTCTGCACGTCGGTAGCCTCTGTGTGTTCTTGATAACTAGATATAATTATTTTTCTGAACTTTGCATGAATTCTGCCTTATGCTCCTTAGATGCTCTTCATGGATATCAACAATAATGAATCCATAATTCACAATTAATTGAACATCTATTTATACTAGATTTTAGCTCTATTCTTGATTCACGCTTCGCAAGTTAACTATAGATCCAAGGTTTACAACTTGACCTTGATCTTTAGTTAGATATGTTTTAGATCCATTAGGATGCTTTAAAACATTTAGATTATGCTTGCTTGACCCTCAAGTAATGATTTAAAACAAATTAAAACTCTATAAATAGAATTAAAATGCTTTATCTGACGTGTAAAATTCAGATTCACTATTTGCAGGTTCTCTAATTGACTGTCGGTTTTGATGGTCGGGCTACTCTGTTAGTCTGTCAGTTTTCTTCTCCATTGGTGTTCCTTTCTTGAACTTTTCATCGGGTATGCCTTTTCTTCTCTGTCAGTTTTGTTCTCAAGACTGTATCATCGGTGATGATGTTTGTGTTATGTCATTGACCCGTCAATGATGTCATGTTTACTTCGTTGGTACAAAACTTGTCAGTGCTCATCAGGCAATTCCATACTTAGCATTTTCTCATGAATTTTTGTTCTGTCGGGTATGCTTGTTGTCCGCCAGTTATGGTTGTTGTCTGCTGGTTATGCTTATACCGATGACCTTTATCATGTTTTTCTTTTTAAGTATACTAATGGAAAAACTTAATGTCATCAGGTTGTTCTTGAGAAATCCTTTGACAATAAGGACAAGCCTTTTTCTACAAGGACTGTGAATAGGCCCGAGGACTTGGAAGAAGTAAACTTAGGGATAGATGAAGCTCCAAAGAAAGTATATTTTGGTAAAAAAATTTCTCCTAAGCTTAGGGTGTTGTTAGTTGATCTTATTAAAAAGTAAAAACATGTCTTTGCATGGTCTTATGATGATTTAAAGGCATACAAAGAAGATCTCTTCCAACATGGGATTCCTTTGAAGGAAGGCACAAATCCTTTCAGATAGAAATTAAGACCTTTCAATCCTACCCTAGTACCCAAGATGCAAGAAGAATTGAAGAAGATAAGGGATGCCAGAATAATCAAGACAATAGGACACTCAACATGGGTATCAAATTTGGTACCAGTAAGAAAGAAAAATGGTGATATTAGACTTTGTGTAGACTTCAAGAACTTGAATATCAATTCATTAAAGGACAATTATGAATTGCCTAATATAAAAGCTATGTTACAAAGAGTCACTAGATCAGATTTGATGTCTATGTTGGATGGATTTTCAAGGTACAATCAGGTCATGGTCAAGGAATCAAAGCAATTCAAGACTGCATTCACCACACCCTGGGGGACTTATGTGTATGTCAGAATGCCTTTTGGCTTGACAAATGCTGGGGAAACTTTTCAGAGATCCATGGATGTGGCATTTGGAGATTTCATAAATAAGTTTCTAGTAGTCTATCAAGATGATCTTACTGCCTATTCAGAAAAAGAAGATCAACATTATGGTGATCTCGAAAAGATCTTTGGGAGAGCATTAGAATATGGGGTTTCTTTTAACCCAAAGAAGTGTGTGTTCAGGGTGACAAAGGGAAATATTTTAGGGCACATTATATCTAAGGACAGAGTTAAAATTGACCCTGAAAGGGCAGATGCAATTGACAAGATCCCTCAACCAAAGAATGTCAAAGTTATTCAATCCTTCTTTGGACAGGTAAATTTCTTGATGAGATTTATTACTAACTTTGAAGAAACCAGTATTCCAATCTCAAGGATGATGATAAAAGGAGAAAAAGTAGAGTGGAATCAAGAAGCATGCAAGGCTTTTTCATATATCAAGAAGGCTATCAAAGATGCTCATGTTTTAAGAACACCAGATTATGGTGAGCCTTTGAAAATATTTTTATTTGCTTCATACAATATTGTTGTTGTAGTATTGTTACAAAAGAATTCAGAGGGCTTTGAGCAACCCATTTATTTTTTTAGTAAGTTTTTACAAGCAGAGAAAAAATATGATATCATGGAGAAGTAGGCCTATGCTTTGGTCAAAGCTATCAAATATTTTAGATGCTATTTGGTAGGACCAACTGTGGTTGTTTATGTGCCTAGTGTTGTTGTAAAAGACATTTTAGTCTAGCAAGAATTTTTAGGGAAGAGGTGTAGATAGATAAATAGGATCCAAGAATTTAATATTCATATTCATATTACAAAATTGGTTAGAGGCCTAGGAATAGAAAAACTTATGTCTTAGAGAAATTTGGATGCAAATCATATAGATGTGCTAGAAGAAAATCAGAGGCCTTATATATTTCATATGAACTACTGTGAATGGTATAAGGATATTGTTGGATACCTATAGAAGATGATATTACCCCCTGACATGGATGAAAATAGAAGAAGAAAAGTCAAGTTTCATGTTGTAAAGTATGCTATAATTCAAGGTTGATTGTGGTGGAGGAGAAATGAAGGAGTATTTCTCAAATGTGTAGATTATGGAAGATCTAGAATCATGTTAGAGCAGATGCATGATGGTGCATGTGGGGGCCAATATATGGGAAAGACTACTGCGCACAAGATTATAAGATCTAACATTTGGTGGCCAACCATCTTCAAGGATACCCAAAACTATGTTAAAAGATGTGATGCTTGTCAAAGATTTGCAAGTAAGCTTAAATTTAGTGGAAATTTGCCTCTGAATCCTGTTGCAGTTGAGGCACCTTTTCAGAAATGGGGAATGGATTTCATTGGAGAGATCCCAAACAAGTCTAGTGGGGGTTATTCATGGATCTTAGTAGAAACTGATTACTTTACCAAGTGGGTTGAGGCAATCCCCACTAAAAGAGCTACTAGTAAGGTTGTGACTGATCTCATATTAGAGAATATCTTAACTAGATTTAGTTGTCCAAAGACTATTGTGGTAGACAATGCAATGTGTTTCAGATCAGAAGTATTTAATGCTTTCTGCTAGCAGTATGAGATCCAAGTCTCTTACTCATCCCCATATCATCCACAAGGGAATGGTCAGGCTGAATAAAGTAATAAGAGTCTAATTAAGATTATGAAAAGAGTGATGGATAACAATAAGAAGGCTTGGGATCCAAAGTCACAGCATGCATTGTGGGCTAATAAGGTGACAGTCAAGAAGGTCATTGGTTGTGCACCTTTTGATTTGATATATGGTATCCATGCTAGGTTGCCCCAAAACAACTTGTTGCAAATGTACAAATTTGTCCAGGAATATGATGATGACTTAGATGATGAGATGAGGATCAAAATAGATGATTTGATACAACTAGATGAATTAAGGAGGGATGCACATGACATAAATGTAAAGCTACAGTTATAATGTAAGAATTTGTTTGACAGGAGAACCACTGTTAGAGGTTTTAAGGCTCATGATTTGGTCCTAATGTGGAATTATAGACTTGAAGACAAAGAAAAACATGGTAAGTTTGATCCTATCTGGCTTGGACCATACATTATGGATAGAAAATGGGGTTCTGACTCTTACATTCTTAATAATTTGGCTAGAAATACTCTAGAACTACCAGTCCATGGACAATTTATGAAGTTTTACTTATCTTGAAGTCTCAAATCCATGAACAGTAGAATGTAAATAGGTTTTGTGTAGTTTAGGGTGTGTGTTTTAGGTTAGTTTCTTTCCCGTTGGTGGTCTGCATTTTCCATGGGATTTTGATTTTGGTCATGCCTACAAGAGACATACCTCCCCAATCAGAGCCACTGCTAGGACTATAAAAATTTGGTTTGGATGGTATCCTCATGGCATTTTTAAAAGTGTTCTAGGACTGGCTCTGATTTCTTGTGTGTCCTTAAGCCCTAGAAACCCTTGAAATCTATAAAACCCTAAACCCTGCATGGCATGTTCTAATTTGATGTTACTTTTCCAACTTACTTAAGTCTTTTAATGTCATGCATGCTTTATCCTTGTTTTCTTGTCTCGGAATATCATAACCAAGACCGAATATTCCATATAGTCTGGAGACTTGGCGTGACACTTTATCTCTTAATCTCTGAACCAAATTGAATATGCTCTTATGATTGTGAGATCTAGAAAGGACTGTGGATGTAGATCTAATCATGTGGATGGTGCCAGATTTCTAAATGAAGTTGTTAGGAACAAGAGGATTCAGAGATTTAGCACGAGTCATTGATTTGAAGTCAGTGTTTAATCTTGGAATGTGACTCAAGTTTAGGGTTTTATTCAGTGACTTGGAGATAAAGAGAATTAAGTTAATGAGATTTAAAGGCAAGTTAAGGTCAAGGTTTCAGATACAAGTTAGATCTGATGGCCGGCATTATTCCATGATCACAAAGATGAAGTTCTTTATTCATCAAGACATCATGATAAACAGTAGCGTGGAAGGTGGTCAGAGATTAAGACAAGGTTAAAGCATAGTTAGTTTAGTTTTCATCTAATGGTCAGCGTGAAGCCTTAGCACACAGATAAATGTAATTAACCATCAAGGAATTGCACCATCTTGACACATGGCAGTTGTTAGATCTAAGGGCCCTTTGAGCTAGATTAACAAGTGGTCAAAATTTAGAGGATCTCGCAGCTGGCATAAAGCCTCAAAAGAAAGATGTGTCTGATCTAACCTTCAAGGCATTATTCCTTTGCACTATGTGTCCCATATGGGTTCAGATCAGTGACAAGGTAATAAAGTAAAGAGGAAGTAAGTTTGAAAGGATCTGATGGTGGTTGTAAAGCCTTTTATAAAAGATGATCATCACATAATGTTTGAGGCATCACACCTGCATAAAACATGGATAAATGATGGGACCCGACCAGAAGTAAAGAAAGGTAAGGGATTTGTAAGTTGTTTTTCATCCAATGGTGGGTGTAAAGCCTTAGTGGAAAGATGCTTGATGGATAGACTTTGAGCCATTGTGCTTGGTCGATGCATGGCACTTGTGATGCCATGGTCTCGGAGGTTGCCAATGCAAATAAAGGATGGTAAATTTTGAAAAGATCATGTGGCCAACATAAAGCCTTAAGGGAAAGGTGCTCGACATCTAATGATAGAGTCATTGCGCATGTGCGACACTTAGCAGAATGTGGTCAAAGGACCAAGTAACTTAGTGTTGATCTACGGCTACATTTTAAAGTTGAATAAAATCTTGATCTTAGCTATTGATAAGTTCTTCATGCCAGGGAGGTATCCGTTGTAACTTATTTTCAATTTTTGAAATACTTTCTGAGGGTTTCCATCCATGGTTACGTGTTACAGATTTGTTGGGAGTGGATCAAGGTTTTATTTGCCCATGATCAACTTTAATGGCACCGTTTGAGTGGCTAGGAATGTTTTCTATGGTCCTAAGGGCATTTAATGTTGCATGGTGGTATTTAATGGTTCTTGGTCTACTTTTTATTTTGGGGTTTCTCTTCCCATGCCCTAAATTTTCTACATTTATGTTTGATCATTTCTCGCGGCTTGATGGGTGATGCGTCAAAACAAATCTTTTCATGATCTTTTGGAGAAAGATCAATCAGAGAGGAAGGACTATATTAATTTATGAGAAGGAAAATTATTTGTAACCCTCTTCTAGGGTTTTCCTTCTCCTATAAGTCTTGGTCTTTCTTCGGTGTCAAGGGTTCCATATTTTTTTACCCTAAGTTTTGTCTCAGGAGTTTGAGTTCCAAGGATATAGCAGATTCATGTCATAATATATTGAAGATAGATATAAATTTATTGTAATCTTTTGCACATTATTGAATGGTTTTTTATTTTAGTCATATTGATTTATAAACTTGACTCATCAGACTTAATATAAGTATTTCTCAATTTCAAGTCTCTTTTTGGTGTTCACCTTATGATTTTTGGATCTTCTGGTTCATTACATAGAATTTCTCTGTGCGTATGTTATATTCCTTAGTTTTGATCTAGGATAAAATTGAATATGCTTTGGGTATAACATAAATTCATTGGGTGTATCTATAGAAGGATTCTATAGGAAGTGTGTGATCTAAGGTCTTTGTATTTATGGATATGAGTCTTTGTCAATAGGTGTGTTTTTGTTTCCAATATTTGCATTGATGTACTGCCCAATGGATAAGGCACTGATCAAGAGATAGTATATCTATTTGTTGATATATGTCTGATTTGGTTAGGTTATATTCTGTAAATTTACACCAAAACTACATCCAAGTTTCCTATTTATTTTTGGTTGTTGGTTATAGGTCTCAAATAGTAATGGAGAGTCAATGAGTGTTTGGTTAAACACTTAGTACTTTCTTTCTATCATCTATTGTTTGAATCAAGAAGTATAAGGTATTGAAAAGAGTTGAGTTTTTGCCTAGATTAGGTGTACCTTCCTTGGTTTTGTAGAGCCATAAGTGTAGAGGACAGTCTCGTCCTTATAGTTGGTCTAGTTACCTTGCAGAGCTCTCACACTTGGAACTAACCATTCCTAATATCAGTCTCAAAGTATATTGGTTTCTTTTCATAGCGTAAACATTTTCAAACACCAACAAATCTATTTTTGCATAAAGGTTATGGCTTCATTGTACACCTTTCCCATCACTTCTCTCTCTACGGGAGAAGTCTCCATTAAAAAATTGCAGTGAAACGGTCCAGGGCTTTAAGGTAAACTTGTATAACGGATGCCTTTGGTATAGTGTATGGATCTTCCAATTTTTTATGAATCCTATGAAAATGATGATTGACAATAGTAATGGGCTCCTTGGATTATTTCCTCATTTTTATGAACTAGTGATGTGTTGTATCCAGATCTACATACAACTTCAACTGGTTTAGAAATTTGGTTTCAAACTCGGGCCATGCAGAGATAGACCAATGTGGTAAGTTAAGGTACTAGTTATATGCAAAATCCCCTAAAGTGTACGGGAATAGGAGACAGGAAACATCTTGGTGAGAAATCTCTTTGCAATTGCAAATTTCTTTACAGGAACAGATGTGTTCTTTGGCTATCCATGACTCCATGTATACGAAACAAGTGCAAAACTTCTCGACATTCTTTCATAATTTGTGAAGTTGTCCAATGCAGTTTAGTGGTGAGCTTTGTGCGTTAGCAAAGAAGGACATTAAACAAGGGTTTTTTAAGTTCAAATTTTGGTTGATAGAAGTGGTGATAGTTGGGACAGTGATGTATGATTGTTTTCCAAAGATATTTTGTGGCTCGGTGTGGTGGTGAGAGGGATTTCCCCTTGAATTTCCTTTTTCATTGTGAGCTCTGTGATGATGGGTGAGTTCAAGGAACTTGCCTCTCTTTGGAGATGATCTAAGCACTCGCTCAATATGTTCTGGCGATAAAGATCCAATGTTATCCAAATTTCTACCTTGGGCCCTCCTAGCACCACTTTTGTTGAGCATTCTTTTTACACATGTCAATTTCTAGGAATTCAAGATCTGATTTCCTCTCTTGAAAGAATAAGAAATTTATTCCCAAGGTTCTCTGGGGTTGTGGTACAACCGCTTGGTAAGCTCAATTGAAAATAAATGTGAATGTTCACAAGGAAGATTTTGTTGGTACTTTCATGACTTGAAGCTGCAAAACAAACTTTAGTACCTTTTGTATTTTTTTCCAATTTATCAATGCATGTAATTCACTAATGATGTAGAATGTCCTCTAGTCCCAAAATTGATTATCTACTCTATCCAAATTGTTTAAAAAAATCAAAGATTTGGGTAACAAGAATTAAACAAATTTACTAAAATAAAATCCTAATATACGTAACCATTGTTGAACTTTCCTTGCGAATTGAATGATAAAAAGATGGAAACCCATGGAATATGAATCAAACCAAGTCATGAATCTATACGCAATAGATGCAAACATTTGGAGAAAAAATTTATCAAGATGAAATATTTTAAAATCTATCAAATCGTGAAGCCACTAGTATGTGCACACACACAAGATGAATTTATTGTTGAAGCAGTAGAATTATCTTTCCCAATCATTCATCACAACAAGACCGATGAACAACAACAAACTCCAATTCAATCAATTGCAGATCCAAACACAATAAACACAATAAGATCTTTGAAAGAAATGAATAAGTGAACACAAAATCATTAATTTCCCATAGACGGTAAACAATATCACACTGCGAATAAACCACCAATTGTATATATTTATTGCATAAAATATTTGACCTTGATTACATTGTTTTGATACAATATATAATGCTTTGATTTACAAAACTTTGGACCCCAAAACTAGGGTTTCAAATACTCTTACACAGTAAAAAAGTCTAAAACTAAAGCTAAATGAAGCTAAACTACTGCTAAATTAACTATTAGCAAGATTTCATTGATCCTTGATCCATTTACATTTGGTTTTCCCTTAAACTCAGGGTAAAACTCACTCAAAAGAAGAGAGAACTAATCAGGAACTCTACCATTTCTAACTGGAGTCTTCACTTTAATCTTTGAGTTCTTCCTTAAAATCTTTGCCTAGACTTCTCTTTGTTGGGGAAACTCATAGATATCTTCTAGTTAAGCCAAAATGAACCCTAGTTCACCAGTAATTTGATATGAGACTTATTCTTCATGTAAAAATCATCTTCATGCTCGATTGGACTGGAAATTTGGACTCTGAACTTTTCTTCGAAAAACCAAGAATCTGAAAAAAAAATACTAAGTGTTGATTATCTCTCATTGGAACCACCAAAATTTTGGACTTTCAGAGGCTGAAAGGCCAAAATTTTGAGGCTTCTAAAAAGGTTAAGTGTCAAAACTCCTTACTGCAAAATTTGACTAATTCCCCAAAATGGGCAGTCGGTCTAGGAAGATATCCGGACAAGCATCTCAAAACCTCTGCACTATTTCTTGCACTTCTCCATAGTCTACTTATTTCACATTACTTAGGAGTTTCTCTTGTCTTTCTCTGGAGGTAGTCAACTCGGAAGAAAATAATTTGATCTCTTCTTCATGCTCAAACATCCTTTGCATCTCTTCCTTGAATATGAAGAGTTGATGGAGATCCTCCTTCATGTTAACCCCTTCCATGATCCCCTTTAACTATAGTACAATTATTTATACCAGAGATAAAACTTGTCTCTCATTATCCTCATATAACTCCAAATCTATTCCTGTGAAGAAATCCTCTATTTTCTCCACCCACATCATAACTTCCTTATGTCTCCGGTGGACCTTTTTTACACACTTTTCATAAACCTTTATTTTCTCTATTATGATTTTAGTCCATATCCCAAAATTATCCAATTCTTCCCCCTCAAATACTTTTACCAGAATTTGGAATCATTGTTTCTTTACTATCTTTAGGTCCTTAAGAAATTTCTTTCACCTTCTTAATTGGAGTTTCAATCCTTTTTCATCTTCCATCATATCCACTATCTTGGTAGCCTCTTTAAGAATGGTCCTGAAGGGTTTCAAAATATCTCTAATGATTCTCTCTCCCAACTACTCAAAATCTACCTTCCAGATTGTACATGCCTGTACAAAAGAATGTGTCATCCCTTCTGACAATTCTGGAGTAGCCTTCTTTTCCAAGATAGCATGTAATGAGGCTTTTGGACAACTTGGGTCAATGGGACCAACCACTTTAAAAATGAATTTCCTTAATACCTCATTCTTCTCACTTAGTTATTTTATCTTTTCATCTTTTCCCAAAAAGACGAGAGCATGATTCATCCCTAAAGCGGCCAATATTTTCCTCCCTTCTCTTTTAGGCTCCCCTAAATCAACCTCATCAAAAGTGTAATCCTTTAGGATTATTTCTTTTTGGGTGGCATTGGTTGCAGGGACTGCCACTTGTGCTTTCCAATGACCCTTGTGATCCTAAGTGATATAGGACATTGTCCTTGCAGGAATATTGGCCTCTGCTTGGTGGAAGGCTTGACCTTGGAAAGACATGTATGTACCCTCTTCTTATTTTTTATAGACTCTCTTCCTAGGTTGAATCTCTTTATTAAACCATTTTGGTTTAGTAAAGGTAGAAATTGGCTCATAAGGAGCGATATGCAATACTAAGGTGATCCCTCTTGTACCTTGGACTTCCATCTCCTCCTAGGATTCCTTTGTTTTTTCTAATGCTTCTTGAAGTTCCAAGTTCTCTTCTTCATGTACCTCTTCTTCTAAGGTTTTGTATTTCTCTCCCAAAGGGGCATCTTTAACCTTATCTTTTGCTTGTTCTAGTGAAGTACTCTCTTCCCTTGTGGATTCAGTTTCATCCTAGGGTTTTTCCACATCTTTCAAAAGACTTATCAGTATTTTAGCCTGAAGACTTGTTATCGACTTTTGCTTTGTCTGAAAGGATGGTATCGTCCTTGCAACCAGAGACATTTGGTAATTTTGGCCAAAGAGGATATGGGAACAAAGGGTGGAGGAGTAGGATTAGAAAGTGAAGGTGGAGAAGTAGGATTAGGAAGTGAAGTTGGAGTGGAAGTTGTAAATTAAGGCGGAGGAGTGGAAGTTGTAAATTAAGGTGGAGGAGTGGAAGTATGAAATGAAGGTAGAGGAGTGGAAGTCTGAATATCTGTAGGATCTGAGCCTTTATCTGCATCCTTATCTCCTTGTGTATATTTGAGAGACTCTTCCTAGGTTGTTTGTGAGGTTTGGGTAGTGGAGGACCCCATAATAGCTTGTTCCTCTACCTCTTTGTCTTTAGCTGCAGTATCTAAGATGAAGGAAAGTGTTTCAGTTTCCCTTCCTTACTTGTATCTATTTCCACGAGTGGTATTTTCACTATGGGATTAGTGAACTGAGATGAGGGTGGAGTAAGGATAACCTGAGGGATTAGGAGTACCCACCCTTCCAAATTAACTTATGTTTAATGATCCAATGCATCCATCCCTTGATCCTCAAAACCTATGAGATTCTAGAAGTTAGACATAAGGAAATCATCGAGACTAAGGGAATATTGAGGGTTTTCTTGTTCTTCCTGTGCCTTTTCTCCTCCATAAATGAGGACGTAATTTTCTAGGCCTTTCTTCTTTGAGATAGAAGTCCATGACCTTGTTCTTTTCACTAAGGGTACATCCTCCTCTTCTCCTCCTTCCTCTTCTATTTCCTCTAGCAGAGTTTCTAACTACAAGGATGCAGAGGATCTCTTCCTCTTATACACTTTATTTCTCTCTCCTGAGGTGCCCGAAGGTTCTGTAGTCTCCACATCAGGAGATAAATAGTGGTGGGGATCTCTTCTTGTGTTACTTGTTCTTTATCCAAAGGTGGGGATATGCTACCTGTCATTCTTTTCTTATGTGTTTTATGCTTAGGATTGGGGTCGTACACCACTGATCGTTCATGCCCATACAATGTTCCTAATTTATGTGGGGCTTCCTTCTTAAACTAAGGTACTTCTACCCTTTCTCCTCATACCTTATCCACTTTGGGTTGTAGTTTTAACTTTGTTTTCATTGGTATGGGATCCATTTGGAAGGGCCCTTTGATCCAACATTTAGTAGTTTTAACCACGTGCCTGGCCTTCAATTCAATGTTATCATTCTCATCTTTATCTATCTCATAATTCAAGATAGGTCTTGTATACCTTATCTTTATTATAAGGGGGGTCAAGTACCTAATCCATCTTATTTTCCCATGCCTTGGGTGGAATGTTTATCTCTAGGGTAGCTTGTTCTCAAACTAGGGACATTTTTCAATAATCCCAAACTCTGACTTCATAATCGTCCACACAATTCATCTAGTGGTCCTCCAGGTGAGGCTCATGAATGTAGTGCATGCTTATGATGTGGCTATAGGTTCCAATTGGATCAAACCTTTTCCTGACCCCATCTTTTAAGAACTGCAATGGGCATTCACCCCATTAAAATGTGATGGAATTACACACCATATCTTGTAGGGTGTATGGGCCAATTGAAATGGGAAAGTCATAGTAGTGCTTCTTCTTGTGTTTAATATTCTCATAAGCATCAACGAACTTCCTAGCCATCTCTATGATTATTACCCAGTTAGAAGGGTATCTGGGAAGTTTCTTTGGGGAAAGGGTGTACCCAGCCACTTTGATATAGGTGAAGGTTCTAAACTAAATGTACAAGGCCCCTATTTCCCTTACCTTGGTGGTTGCCTCTTTTGATTGTCTCTTTGCATAATTACCCTCAATTGAGGGGATGATTGCAAAGATGAATGCATCGTTAACGATCCTATAATCTGGGTTATCTTCATCCATCTTTTTTTTCTTATCAGTTATGGATATACTGTGAAGGGCCATCCATTTGGTTGCCCAAAGGATCCCTATTTTACCAATCCCAGGTACTTTACCCTTGCTGCTAATAAATAAACCATGTATGATGTCATGAAAAAATTTGGGTTGTGCTTTACTAAAATTAATTTTCTATCTAGGTTATCACTCAGGATGGTGGCCCAATCAAACTTGGCCCTTCACCCCTTGATCTTCTCAATTAGTATGATCATCCAATGTTCAAGCTGGATGGAGTGGGAAATCTATACAATCTACTGAGCATTGTGATGACTGCCTAGATATCATCCTTCAGGTAGCCTCTCCTGTTAGAAATATTATGAAAAAAATAAAGATTAGGAAGGAAAGAATCCAAGAGAGATTTGTAAGAAATACGAATTTTACCATAACCCAGTGAATGAATGAAGATTCAAGAACTTTCACCAAAAAGCATCAAGAATCTCAAGATCAACACAAAGACAATGTTTTTGAAAAGGTAAAACTAAGAAAAAATCCCTTGTGCTTATAATATGAATGAGACAAGAAGCCAAGAAAGAGAGAACTTGATCAAAAATCTCATTAAAACATTGTCATAGAAAGAATGAAAATGAGAGAAGAAGAGAGAAGAAATCCCATGAGAACCAACTTGAGAAGTGTGTGAGAAGCATCTCTTAAGTAGAGATGAGTGAAGGAGTTTGCGTGTAACTCCCATATCCTAAGAGTGCCACATTCACATTAAGTGTGTGCCATGTGTAGGAATTCTCATAAGGAGGGATATCTAATATCCGTATTAAAGGAAATACAAAAATGTGACATGTCCTCCCACTTGGACTAGAGGACAAAATAAAATTTAGGATACCTTGGTTTATCCTTATTTAAATAATACACCAAGGAAAGATTATAAATTCTAACACCCCCTTTTAATCTTTACTTGGGGTGTTTACATCAAGGTAATTAAACCCAAATTTTTACAATGAGAATTAAATCTCTCTTTACAAAATCTACAACTTGATCTTCAATATAAGGAAGAGATTTGATTGTCTTGATCCAAGTCTTGATGTAGTCTTCTTGAATTTATAGGACATGTGAAGAGAAATTTATTCCATAAGTGGGCCTTGAAGATTCACTTGAAATAAAGAAACATAGAAACAAGAACCAAGGAACCTATTCACAATAAGAATGTCATCTAACATTAATGTTAGTATAACTTTGAAACTATTACATCAGAAAATATCTTTAAAGAAATGCATGAGATTTCATAAAAAATAGGAGCTAAACATGGAATCAAGATACACCAAATGGTCAACGTACCATGAACAATATCCATTATCTCATCTCAAAATAAATATACTAATGCAGAAATGACCAGAACATGGCCAACTAATGAGACCTGCATCGACATTGCATCAATCACATGGATATAGATAGTCCATTAATGAGTCATCTCACTGCAAGTGAATGGGTGATCAATACCCAACCTTCATGACTCACGATCTAAGCAATGAAGAATGAAAACTCATCATCACATTAGTAATAGTGCAAAGAGTAGTGAAAGAGAAGAAACTGTAATCCAAGTAGAACAAATGACTCAAGCACCAATAAACATATGATTTGATTAGCCAATCATATATACACTTATTAACCATAAGAATTGAACCATTAAGGAGATAATAATTTAAACCAACATTAAGATTGACATATGATAAATAAATTGAAATAAGGATTATAAGTAAAAAAAACATATATCCTAGAAAATATATGAGAAACCTAACAAAATTCAAGTAGGATTCCAAGAACAACGTCCTCACCAAGAGAAAAATAAGAAATGGAACAAGTTCATAAACATCAACTGAAGTAAGTGCATCCTAATGCATCTTACAAATGGAAAGGGTTTATTAACATCAACTGAAGTAAGTGCATCCAAGTGCAACTTACAAATGGAACAAGTTACAAATGGAAAGGGTTCATTAACATCAACTGAAGTAAGTGCATTCAAGTGCAACTTACAAATGGAACAAGTTGATAAACATCAACTGAAGTAAGTGCATCCCAGTGCAACTTACAAATGGAACAAGTTGATAAACATAAACTGAAGTAAGTGCATCCTATTGCATCTTATAAATGGAACAAGTTGATTAACATCAACTGAAGTAAGTGCATCCCAGTGCAGCTTAAAAATGGAACAAGTTGATAAACATCAACTGAAGTAAGTGCATCTTACAAATGGAACAAGTTGATTAACATCAACATAAGTAATTGCATCCCAGTGTAACTTACAAATGGAACAAGTTGATAAACATCAACTGAAGTAATTGCATCCTAATGCATCTTACAAATGGAACAAGTTGATTAACATCAACTGAAGTAAGTGCATCCCAGTGCAACTTACAAATGGAACAAGTTGATAAACATCAACTAAAGTAAGTGCATCTCAGTGCAACTTACAAATGGAACAAGTTGATAAACATCAACTGAAGTAATTGCATCCCAGTGCAACTTACAAATGGAACAAGTTGATAAACATCAACTATAGTAAGTGCATCCCAGTGCAAATTACAAATGGAACAAGATGAACCCATAAAAGATGCAAATAAGTGCATAACAATAGATCATATAAAACTGATAGCAATTAATGCTTAAACAATAAAATTAATAATAATGTACATGAAGACAATGTCGATAGATAACTCACAATACGTGAAAATTTATAAGTTAGCATTAGCAATGACTTTATTTGCATTGGATCGAACATTTGATGTATATCATTTGGCTTCAGAAATTTTATATAATTTCAAAAGGTTGAACGTTGGTTAGCTAGGAAAAAATAAATACTCTCGTCCCTTGTATAATAATACCAATTGTACAAATTTTGAAAATATAACTTGTAATTAAAAACCATTCTTTTAAAAAAATCTTAGCACAAAATTATAAATCATAAGTAAATATGTGTATTCCATAAATGATGGTTAGAGCTGTTTAATTTGATTTCAAGAATTTAGGCAGGCATGATTAATAAGTAAAAAGATCAGATTAACTTAAACAAATTGAAATACAAGGAATATATAATGTTGAACAATAAGAAAAATAAATTCAACTTAATGATAAGCATAGTTTGAATGGTTCAAATAGAATTTAAAAAAAAAACTAAAATTTTATTAAATGTTTATAATTATAAAGGAGAATTGATTAATATTAAAATAAAAGGTGGATTATTGAATAAAAATGTATTAAAAATAATGTATAATGGTTAACAAAGATTTGTTTACAAAATTGATGTAAACAATTTTTTTTAAACCAAATGCTTTTAAAATTTAAAGGACTTAATGACAATGATATGATAAAAAAACCTTTTAAGAAATATTTAAATGTTGCTTAAATCTCAAATTTAAAAGGCTTAAAATACTCTTGAAATGTTATTGTAAACTAAAATAACTCAAAGCACTAAATTGCACCAAATTATTTAACTAAAGTTTTAAAAAATTAAAGTATTTAAATAAATGAGTTTTTATTTTTTGTTGATTTAAAAATAATAAATACAAGAAGAGAGTACAAACTAAACGAAATAAAGATAATAATGTAGCGCGACAAAGCTAAACCATAAATGATTAAGAATGTCTTATATAAGAATATAATGAAGAATAAACTAACTGCGCTACATAGACTGGATGAAATGTTAGGACAAAGGAGTTACAAATATTTGAAAGATACTGAAAATTGCCTACAAAGATAAACGTTAGCAAAAAGAAAATGCTAGGAAGAATAATAATCAATACTATTGCCAGAATAATAATCAGTGAACTGTTGCGCTTATAAGGGAGAATTATTAGTATGTTGTTTAGAAGGCTGTAAAAAAATGCAGATATATATACTGTTAAAAAATAGAATTATATATAATGATATATATACTTGTTAACTTCCTTGTAACTTCCTTGGAGTTGGCAGAAATGAAAGGAAAGATCCTCGATATGATGCACATAAGTGTATGGAGGAGAGCTAGAAAAAAATGGTGAAGGAAGCACTGATAAATGTAGAGTAACACAGAAATGTCAGAATGATGAAAAAGGGATGCTGCAGTTTTAAACATTTGGAGCTGCTGTGATTGGAGAGGCAGAAGGACAGCCAAAGAAAAGATGGTTTCTCAGTGAAAAAATGTTTCTAGAGGAGAATGAGGGAGTGGCCAAGGATGAAAAGGAAGAGAGAGAAGACGTATAGAAGTTAGAAAAAACATTTTTAATGATAGAGAAAATGTTTTGATAGTAAAAATGTTTTTAAAAACAATGTGGCAGAAGTAAAAATATTTTTAATAGCAATGGAAGTTCGATGTATGTTGAAGGATTTGTTCTAAAAAATTCATAGTAATTAAAATAGTACTCATACATAGAGAAAACAAAAACTCCATCTTCTACTTGTAGAAGATTATAAATAAAAGGTTTATAATGATGCAACATTTGGAGCCGATTCAAGAGGAGCCGATGCACGAATGTTAAAAAATCCTGCAAGAAACGTTAGCTCAGAATTTGCAAGAAAAAAATGTTAGAGATGCTGCAAGAAATTATACAGATGATAAAAATGAATAAGAAACAACAGTAAGATCTAAATATTAGATTTTTGAGAATGACAAATCAAAATATATAGAACAAAGTATAAACCTGCAAATAATATAGTTAGATAAATGAACGAAAGTGCATGAAATATAAAAAACCCTTGCGGTTGCTCAATAGAGAGTGAGGTTAGATCTTAAGACACTTGAAATAGATATGAATAAACTTAGATCTTCCGGTAAGCCATCCAGGACTAGTTAGACAAAATTTATATTTACAAAAAATAAAAGAAAACCTGCAAACAAGAATTAGATCAAACAACAAAAACCTGCTTTCTTCTTCTCAACCAAGATATCCTTCAACTATACCTTCATGCAACACTCAAAATAAGGATTGACTAGCTCTAATACCATGTTATAAATATCTAGAAAATAAATAGAGATTAGGAAGGAAACAATCCAAGAGAGAGTTGCAAGAAATAATAATTTTTCCATAACCCAGTGAATAAATGATGATTTAAGAAATTTCTCCAAAAAGCATCAAGAAGCTCAATATCAACACAAAGACAATGTTTTTGAAAGGGGAAAACTAAGAAAACCCCCTTGTGCTTATAATATGAATGAGGAAAGAAGCCAAGAAAGAGAGAGAGCTTGAGAAAAAATCTCATTACAACATTGTGAGAGCAAGAATGAGAATGAGAGAAGAAGAGAGAAGAAATCTCATGAGAACCAACTTGAGATGTGTGTGAGAAGCATCTCTTAAGTAGAGATGAGTGAAGGATTTTTCATGTAACTCCCATATCCTAAGACTTCCACATTCACATTAAGTGTGTGTCATGTGTAGGAATCCTCATAAGGAGGAATATCTAATATCCTTATTAAAGGAAATACAAAAATGTGACATGTCCTCCCACTTGGACTAGAGGACAAAGTACAATTTAGGATACCTTGGGTTATCCTTATTTAAATAATACACCAAATAAAGATTATAAATTCTAACATCTCCTCACATCTATCTTTTCAACCTTTTTCTTTGGGAGGGATTGGATCAGGTATTCTTGGTTCAATATATCATAGGCCTCCAAGGTGTTATTCTTGAACTAATCTGCGCCTTTGTTGATTGAGAAATCATAATATCTATCGATTCCCTTCGGAAGGTGGAAGACATCTTCGATGTTATCTGGTCGAAGGTCCAAGATAATTTCTCTGGATCTATTTTTCACTACCCTCTCATCTGGTACATAGTGGTGTGCCAGGGTCATAATCAAGTCTAAGGATAAAACTGAGACTGGTTGTGCGGCTTCATTCACTAGACTTGACAATACTAGGGCAATGCAGTCAGATGACCTCCCATCAGGTTTGTCACATTTGATTAGAAACTAATTCCAATCGACATTTCCGATGTTGGTGTCATTAACCTCATTGTGGTAGTTTCTGACCTTTGAAGGCATGTGGTACCCTTTGAATAGGTACTTCATGGGTAATCCAATGATCCTTTCTAGCATTCCTGTAAGAAAACATGTAGACATCAATACTTTATTGAAAATAATTGTTTAAAGGAAAGCATAAAACTAAAACTAAAACTTTAAGGTTCAGTAGAAGTTGCTCAGAATCATCCAGAATAATTCTATCACATTTTTGGCCACTCAGACTTGTGGACACCAAAGACATGACTGGATTGTGAAAGGCTGAAACTATGAAGAAGAGATTGTAATGGGGGTTGGGTAATGTTTTTTGGCGAGTCAGACTGCGAAGGTGGGAAAGGCTCTTAGAGTGCTAAATTGTGAAGGTGATAAATGATGGAAAATGGACAAGGTGAAAAGAGTGGAGATTTGTACTTGCAGAGGTGTAGGATGTTTTAGAGTGTGAAGATGCAAAACTCTAAAAGTGTGAAGGTTGATCTTGCCTTCGATCTTTCGGCCTTCGGTGATGGGATAGGTTGTAAAACACCAAAAATGTTGAGGGTCGTTCTATACTTAGTCAAATTTCTTCTTCTAATTGATCTGACTCTGGTGAGATGACTCTCATCCTTCATAGGCCAAAAGTCCCACGACTAACACGACACAAGAAAAAAAAAAACAAAAAAACAAAAAAAAAACAAAAGCCTATAAGGACACACCCAATGACCTAGGGCTAAAAACCCTAAGTGAGATTCGTGAAAGGGAGCTTGAAAAAGAATAAGGGAGGAAAAGAATGACAAAGAAAGACCAAAAAAAACAAGAAAAGGAAAAAAACCCTAAACCTAATGGAAAGTATGAGAGACCAACATACTAAGAAGGGGAGATGGTAGAAGATGAGGCACAACACAAGAATGAGAAACAATGTCTAGGGTGGGGAGCACAATGATCAAGAAGTGCACACCGAAGAAAAGGATCACAGGAGCTCGAGGAGGTTGAGGAAAAAAATGAGAAGTGAAGAAAAAATGAGTGGCATCACTTTTATATCCCTACATTTAATGAGGTAATGTCACGCTGACTTCAATGTTTCAGAGGCTGAAATGCTAAAGTTGTGACCCTCATATCTTTCATTGTTTTGGTGGCCAAAACACTGAATATTTATATTGGCTTCACCTTTCTCTTTTTTAGGCTTTCAAGCTTTCAGAGGTAAAGAGACTCCGCAAGTCCGAAGGCCCAAAACTAAAAAAGGCCAAAAGGACTTAGATTTTCTTCAAAAGGACCCCAAGAAAGTATCCAAAAGGATAGGGGGTCAAAAAAAGGGACAAGAAATGGGGTCCCCATGGCCAAAGAACCAAAAAACTAGGGTGTGTGTTGTGGAGCCACAACATGCTTATCATGAAAAATACATTTTGAATGTCAATATTAGTAATCTCTATGCAGATGAATTCTGATTTCTAGATCTAGGGATTTTGTGTATAAATGTTGTATAATTTGTAGCTTGTGGCAAGGAAATAGGGCTTGTTTGTCTTGTAATCATTTACACTTTATTTTTGGGCTATAAAACTAACTTTTACAATTCTATCTATTTTTTAATCAAATAACACTTTATTTTGGATTTAAAAATTGACCTATCTATCTTGTGTTCTTGGTGCACTTGTGTAATATATCATTAGAACCCTTTTTATTTTTATCAGAGAGGCCTATCTAGGGATTTCATTACCTAGAGAATGACCTCAAATTGTAAAATCCCTTTGGTCAACATATAAATAAGACAGTAAGTAAACTCCAAAATGTCTTATACCTTACTATGCTCAAGTAAGGGTTTTGGTGATATCTCTAATCAGGCTTGTGTGCCTAAGGATCCAACATGACCAACTAGAGACTTAAGTATCTCACGCCTATTATTCGGTTGGGTATGTGCCACAAATATAACTAAAAACCCTAAGGTAGAGGCCACCTATTCTAAATTACAAACATTGTAATATTTTAGTGCAAGGGGGAAGAATCTCCCCCAAGACACTCACCATATATTTCCCAGGATATTTATTCAAGTGGGGAGAAATCCTCTTTGATCAAGATCTAGCAAAAGGGAAACAAATAGGTGCACCCTTGGGTGTGATACTGTTGTTTGAGCTGACAAAAATCCAAGTTGTGGGCTGAAATAGTATAATGAAGTTGTGACCTTAGGCTACTAGTTTATTGTTTCTATTTTTGTTTGTGCTCTCACCAGTAAAAATCGTGTGGTTTTTTAAATTCATTGAACATACACATATCGGTAAAGTCTAGAATTGTCAAAAAATTATACTTTGTATGTGTATTTTCTATGTTTGCAAATAAAAATAAAAATTGACTATCAAATTGTTTCATAGAGAAAATGACACATCTATTTTTAAAACACCACATCTTTTGTTTAAACGATGCAATTTTCATATTTAAACCTACAATTACAACTAGTCATAGACAAAATGATGCACTTGCAAATCATTCAACACAATTGTCTAGTAAAATTAGGGTTTTAGATCAGACAAATCCAGAAAAAAACTAGGGTCAATTCATAGACTTACACACTATCCTGAAACACATTTTTTATATTTGGCATCAAAGAAGATATCTCATTTAGAAATTTCATTCTATGGTTTCTTACCTTATTGGACCATTAAGTTTTGGCCATCATTACATATCTTAATTTTAGGGTTACCTTGCATAATTCATAGATTCCATTTATATCTTGAAAACCTTATACTTGGTTATCTTTATCTTTTAGGGATATTTTTAGCACACTACAGAATATACCTTATGTTAGATCTTTGTATAAGTGGTTGGTAGATTCTTTTTGATGTCTCCTATCAAAAACATCTTTTTTTTAATCAAAATATTGTCGTGTCATTACTACCTAGAGGTAAAAGCATTTTTCCCCATCATTTAGGATTGATCCTAGAAGTTATAATCTTGATATTTTCAAAATTTTCCTTTAAAGATTTATTTTTCCATCCTTAGTTGTCATATAGAAAGTCTTGCATTGTTACTTCCCAAAAACCAGAAAATCCCCCAAAAAATGGTTTATTTCTTAAGTCATTACCATAGTCAAATCATATCTAGTCTTGCATTGTTATTTCCCAAAATTAGAAAATCCAAAATAAAATATTTTCCTTCTTAGTTGTGTAGACACCCAAAGCTGAAACATAATTAATTCATTTAATTAATTACCTATCTTCTATAGCCTTGGGTAAATTAATTTATTTAATTTATCTAACGTCCCTATCCTATTTAATTAAATGGACATTTATAATTATTTAATTAAATAATTAGTACCCATTCCTCTATAGTGATCGTATTAATCAAATAATCTACCTATTTAATTAATTTCACCCTCTTCCCAATTCCTCTAGATAAATTAATTAATCTAATTTATCTAATGTCCAAATCCATTTAATTGAATAAACTTGTGTTTAATTAAATATCTCCTTTCCTCTATTTGAATTAATTTAAATAAAAAATTCAAATCATATCCCTATCCACTTGCATTCTCCTACTTTTCCCACTTGCATTCCTAACCCTGTCTTAATTACATAAATACCCTATTTATCTAATTAATCCCTATCATCTCCTAATCCTCTCATCCACTTGCATTTCCCTAATATATCCACATGCCCCCTTATTAACCCAACTCATTACCCTAATATTCTCCTAAACGTTTGTACATTCCTAAGCATGAGGATTAGGGAAGCAAAGTCCAACTTTGCTTCCTCCATCCCAATCCTCAACATTTTTCCATAAAGACTCCTCTTAATGAGGTTGGACTTTAGGGTTTTGAGAGATAACTATCATTTATGACAATTCTCTTTCCCCATCCCCCAACCACATAGAGGTTGACATCTGGCCATCCCTCATTAATGGAGGATAGACTATACCTCCTCAACTCTCCTATATAATTCCCTCATATCCCTTCAATTTAGGATCCCATTATTATCCATATGTTTTATCCATCCATTATCCTTGTGAAATCATCATTTGATTCCACTCATTATCATTGTGAATCCAAAATTCCTTGAAATCACTATCCACTCTCTCATTATGCAAACTCATGCATTTCTGAGGGAAACTCAGCCATACATGTGAAAATCCTTTGAATCCCTCTTACATATTTTTCCCCCCAGCTTGAGCAAATATGGAGCACTCTGATTTTGTTATGCTATCAAAATCATGAGCACACATACAATCATAACATATTAGACAAATCATTGCAACAAAGAGGCTACAACATGGTCTTGGCTGGTTTGCTTTCTTGCTTGTTTTATTGTATTTTTATGTCTTATCTTGATTGTTACATTGTTTTGTGTTTTGAGTGTAATTATTAATTAACTGCATTCCTTTGCACACATTTATCTGTATACAAGTTGTTACTATATTCAAATCCTCATATTCCACCTTTCATTTTCATATTCTCATTCTTGAACTTCTAGATGCCATTTACTCGGTCAAAGAACACCAAAGGATAAATGGACCCAAATCAAGACCCTACATTCAATCCTACTAGTTCCATGAATTTCTATTTCAACACTCCCATGGGTACACAAAGACCACCTAGGAGTGGGGCTACATTACCTCTTCCTAGTGATGAATTTTTCTTGGAAAACATTAAAAAAAACTTAATCCAAGAAGATCCTTATTGTTATGAATAGATCCCATGATTGTTTTGTAGGGAATGATGTTTTCTGGCGAAAACTTGGTGACGAGTGTTTGCGGATATTCGGGCCCACCCTACATGCATGGTGGTACATCATATCCTAACTAAAACCCCAAACCACTATTTTGATTTCATATCATTGCTAGAATAGTTTTCCTTTTCATCCATTTCTTGAACTATATTAAAGGTAGCTTCACTTCATTTATGAGTCTAACATGTTTTTTTTTACTTAAAAGGTGGAATAACCAAGAAAAAAATTTGAAGGATGATCTTGTAGAGAGTATGACCCGGCTTTTTGGACCTCGTGCATTCGAGAGAAACAAGCTCCTTGAAAGAGCTGGTTTATGTTTGAAGTATATTAGGGACCAGTACAGGAAAAATTTATAGGTTAACCCCAGGCATGAGCGTCCACCCTATGTTCCTGAGGCTGAGTGGAAAGCTCTGATTTTGGATGGAAAGTATAAAGCTGACATGAAAAGAGGAATTACACCAGTAGAGAGTAGAGCAAGGTATGTGATACTGTTGAGAATGTAATTATGTACTAATTAACCTCTATATTTATATGATCTAA